>JAUJYS010001151.1:0-18549 GCA_033995665.1 Melogona broelemanni | reverse complement strand
AGACTGACTTTCGCTACGCGCCCCACTCGACACCGTATTTTCAGGTCGCTCATGTCTTGAACGTGTAACTTAGCCGTATTTTCAAAGGTAGCGCAAATTGTTGCTCTCGACATTGTTTTCAACACCAGATTTCCATAGTCTTTAGCGTCACTTTCAATATTTTTTTATACTATTTCTTAAGGAGGTTTACTAATAATGTATTAGATTCAAAGCCCGCTCCTCCAAGGACGACCTGGTCATTTGTAATTTAGCCTAGCCTAGGCTTCTGACCTAAGTAATTTTGTTTGACGTTTATCTGACAACGTACAGGCACGGGTCCCACGGCTCGGAAAGCACGATAATTTACTCACCCGAAAAAATTCAGAGGTCGGAAATCGAACCCGGGTCTCGGGCATACACAGTGAAGAAGGCGATAACGCTGTCTACTATATACTTTCTTTAAATTGAAAGGAATGCGAATTGTGCTTTCGGTTATTCGCCATCTTGAAAATGATCTAGCACGCCAACTTCAAGCAACGCTCACTAGGCGGCGCATTTCCCCGTTGACAAATCAAATTGATTGCATGATGGACCACGTTCATCTGAATCCAAGAAATTTACGAACAGATAATTCGAGACTCCAGAGCCCAGAATTCATCATTTCGCCAGAAATTACAACGAATCATTCATTAAAGACTCAAATAATTGCTTCACCCACCCGCCATATGTTCCTCTGGGCCAGATATGAACAAATTACGTTCTGTGCGTCTCCATGTAAAAACACATGTTGCAAAAACAAGATGTCGTCGTCTCGTGTCCGATTTATCGTTCCCCGAGCGTCAATCACGGCAGCCGAACCGGACACTGTAACGTCACGCTACTGGGGTCGTTCACCAAAATTTCATCCTCCGCGACTGACCGATCCACTTGCCATCCCCTCCCCACCCCCCTACAACAATTCGGACTATTAGACGCAGGCCTTTGGTCCTACCAGATGACGCGCCTCACCCATTAATCGCAATGCAAAGGAATCCTCGATATATCGATCAAGGTATCGAGACATATTACATTTGATCATGTGGTTCATTTAGCACATGAAAACCAATCCCCAGGACAAGTAAATATTAATTGAACATTTTGCCGTGAATTTTCAATGATTAAACTATAAAGGTCGAGTGCCTCTTAGGGTAATTTAAAAAATAAAATCGCAAAAAAATGAAATAAATAAGTTTAACTAATAAATAAAATATTCTAGAATTGTTCACGCGGTGTATTTTGAATGAAAACCAGTGCTCACATAAACACTAAATATAACTTCACCATTCTGCAGATACAATTCTGTGATCAATTGGAAATTAAAGCAGCAAATCGGACGACATTCCAAATAAAAATAAATTTCGATCAATCACCTTAGTGTTAAGATTTTATATTTTTTAAGGTCGGTCGAAGAACTGAGCCATATCATATTCTATTGCTCTTTGTGTCATTTATTCAATACAAAATTTGATTTAGGTTCGAATGATGAATCACAGCGGCCCTGATCCCAAACACAAAACTAAAATTATTTAGCTGAGTTAAAATATAAAATTAAAAGCTAATTTCGTGAGTGAATAATTACACGGTGACGGTGTCCAATTTGCTGACTCTCCATACTGACACAGGTCTCGACCATCCCCCATCTTCAACATTTCACCACAATGACCATATGACTCCAATAACAACCATCACCCCCTCTCCTGTACGGTCCCGGACTGACCGCTAACAAAAACAACAACTCTAAACGATCGCTAAAACTGGCGTAATTTGGCCGGCGGGACAACGTCAACAGTCTCCAGCTAGGCTGTGATTGGCCGCTCACCACCCAGCTCGCGCGTTCGAATACACGGTACAGGTAGGGCGAATCGCGCATGCGCATGATAACATTCGTTCTCAATGCCGCATCTTTTCAAACGCATCTTTTAGAGACGGAGAGCGTGGCTCTGACAACTAACCGCAGGCGGTGCCACTCTGACCCCGAGATGCTCTCCAGTTACATAGTTCAAGATTACAACTTTCCTAGTGAGCAACTGATGAAACCTATGTTTTGAGTGCTCGATTCATTACATAGTTGTTTGATACACTTACTTGTGCGACCTGTCCCGGGTTCGACTCCCAGTGTGGACACTTGTTTATTCGATCTCGAGACATTGGTGAAAATGAGCAGAAGCCCCTGTTGCCTCCCGCGCTGCAGAACCTGCAATTGAAAAATAAAACTAATTTGAAACAAAGCCAAAATCAACATTGACGAACAAATATGGAAGCGAATGGTGCAGCCGCACTGCTGAACTTCTACCTCTTTGGTGAAAAACACAATATTTCGAGTGCATTAATCCAAACATAAAGAATAATATAATGCGTATATCAATAAGACAATTCCAATAGCGTAGTAGCGCGTAGACCAATAAAAAAATAAATGTAGTGATTTGTGAAAATTATTGTGAGCCGAAAAGCTGCAGTCTCCAATGCCTGGAATTGGAAATGATATTGGCAGATGTCTATCCATATTCATTATTCATCGTATTTCACAAGTTACAATCCACGTGCACACTGTATTTGTTCGATCTCATGTTGTTATTAGCTCTACATATGGTAAAGCAATTCTTCTGCACTTTCTGTTTTAGCGTCAGACCAAGCTCGATATTTCGAAGTCCTCACGTGAAGACAGGTGGCGTGGTCGAGGAGGATTAAAGGTGGGACAGGGTGGAGAAGAGGGAGGGGGAGAGAATCCACTCGGGGTGTTATTTGATTGTCGCGCACGCATGTTCCGCGGCCGATGATTCTCCGACCCGATCGAGTGACGGCAACTTTATTGTGTTTGTTGTTGGTGTTGTTTCTTCCCTCCCCTCTTTTCCCCTCCCCCCCCCGGCGCCGTTATTAAACAGTTGCGGATGATGCAGCAGCAAGCACTCCTGCCTCAACCTCATCAGCCACTGCCGCACTGCCCACGCCTACTATACCAAAAGGTGCAGGGTGGTAGCAGGATCTCGTTCAGTAGATAGGGGTTGGTAGGGACATATGACAGGGTGCACATTTTTTTTAAGCTACAGATATATTTTCACAAGCTACAGATATATTTTCACACCAACAACAGGTTGGTTAGTCAGTCCTGGGACTGGTTTTAACAGCAGGGTGTCGTCTCCGGACCCCGACCCTCGATCCCCCCACACCTGCGGTTGTTCTGGGCATAATACAGAGGTGGTTTGCCATTGCCTTCCCCCGCGCAGTACCACAAGCCAATCCAACAATTGGCTGCGCTGGGAATCGAACCCAGATCCGCTGGTTGGTAAGCGAGCACGCTACCTCTCGGCCATATATATACGGATGTGCAAAACAATCATAATCACATGGTTTATCACATTGATACCGTGTTTATTTTTTCCAATATTGTTTTCAGTTTCCTAATTTTAATACGAGTATATACACATAGTGGAAGATAAAATCTGTCTGGGTATCTTATACTGTATGTCAGGAAACACAATTTTCTTGAAAGAAGTTACTCTTTACCAATCTGATTAGCATACGTAATACCTGTAAATACTCGTTGCAATCAGAGGTAGGATGAACGACAGCTGAAGAGGGAAATGTTTTCTCCCGACAAACAGCCGAATCATTCCCGTGCATCCCCGTAGCTCGTTAAGTCGGCAGCCACCGCCTCTGTTGACACGCCACCCGCCGGGGCTGGGCATTCGAACCGGTGTGAACGAACCCGAATTTTGGGGGTTGTACGCGAGATGAGGGGCGTTGTCGGGCCGAACCACTTTTGCCACTTTCGGTGGTCCGAAACTCCCCTTCCACCTCCATCCTTTCCCATTTCCCCTTCACCCAATCCCAGTTTCATCCTATTGATTGCGCCGTTTCCCCGTATCAATTTAATTTCTCGTCTGCGTAGACGGGTAATTGCACCGAGAGACTGACGTACCTCCGTCATCCCATAGCCTGTCAGCTTATTTGCATATCTCGTGTTAGGAAAATAAAATTGCTCGCCTTTTTTTCTTTTTTTTTTTTTTTTGCTATAGGCCAATTTTAGCGTGTCTGTGCAATTTTTTGCATTTTGGAGAATAATTCCTTGCTTTTTAAGTCATATTTTGGTGGTTTTTAAGCTCCAAACAATGCTTTGAAAATCTTGTGAACATTTTTTTTATGTTTTAAAAAACATAAAAGACACGAACGGCTGCAGGCAGCGGCTTAAGCAGTCGAAAATGTCAAAATTTATTTGTATAATCGTCGTGAATCATAAAACAGAGAATTTTAAGACATGAACTGGCATGGTCCTAAACACTAGAAATGTCGGCTCCGAGCAAAATTTATTTTATTTAATGCGTGGAGTCTAGCCAACTCATCGTCGTTTTTTGCTGGGAAGTGGGAACGCCACGAGCCGCCATTTTCGATGTATTATGCCTATACCTGTATTCGTTTTATGTCTTTTAAATGTCAATTTTAACTTGAGAAAAACCGATAAAATGTAAATAAAATTTGTGTTATAAAGTCCGATAGTTATGATTCTTTTAATCTGTGAGGTACAGATGATTCAGCATACTGTTAAATGATAAATCACTTTGAACTCGTCAGCGATTTTTTCTCTTACGCTTTTACTATCAATTAAATCTAATGCTTTCCCATCAGCTGCGAACACCATTCGCGACTCTGAATATCGGTTCGATCGTCCATTAATCAAGTACGCGGTGTTGGTGGGTTCGGCGGCGAGGGGTGCCATCTGTCTCACCTGCGTGTACGATGGAAGGCCCCTCCCTAATTGGTCCGCCCGCGCCCTCTGACCCCGAGGCGTGGCGCCACGAAACAGCGACGCGTGCTGACGCACACGCACACGGATCTTAAGCGATCGTTTTTTGCTGTGGATCTTTTGTTGCGTGTTTGGATGCCAGCGATATTTAAATGAGCCTTGGCCGTCAAATTTGATATATCGTCGGCCCGCCGGTGCTCCATAAACTTGAAATGGTGTCTATGAACTTTGGGCCACTCCACTACCCCCCAAACTTACAACAACCCACTCATTTTACTAACACTTCTACGATAAAAAAAAATGCGCCACTTGGCAGAATGCTGGGTGGAAGTCGGGTGTGGAGGAAGAAGAATTAAATTTTCGATTTTGAAATTTTAAAATTAGGTGGCACGATTTTTTTTTTTTACTTTTTCGAATCATAATAAATTGGCGTTAACTCGATAACTGGTTTGTTCGTTTCTTTTAGCATCATTTTTTTTTTTCTATTTCAAATTTATCAACAGACTGGTGTTGATGGTTATTTTACGTTTCTTGATGATATTGTCTTGTCTTGAACAATTTTCGCCATGAAACACTTAGCATTGGTCTTATTTCGCCAAATCATAGTAGAAGAGCATTTTTATTTTTTAAGGAAGTATGACAAAAGTTTAACCTAACAGATGGGTATCACGAAATTATTTTTGGCAAACTTCTTAGTGAACCATCATCACTAAATCGACTTAAATGTATCAATCATTAAATTCATTTTCTAGACCCTGCAAGAATTTTCTTTTATTTGCATCATATTAAGGCAATTTTGTCTGGTTTTCGTTCTAAGGTGGTTATCGTGACTGTTAAGTCTTTGACCAAGACTTGCCTCTATTACTTTTTGGCATTTTGAGCAAGTTAATATGAAGCATCATTGGCCAAACTTGGAACCAATTTTATTTTTGTAACCAACTCACTCAATTGTTTACTCTAAAAGCAGCAAAATAAAAAAATACAATCACCTGCCAAACAAACCACGGCGATTATGTGCTGAAATGAAATTAGGATTTGAAGGACATGTTATCTACATAATTAACCTTGCGCGTGCAACTTTTTGGACTGGAGCCATTTTGTTTTCTCGACAGCCCCGGTTTGGCGTTGGTTGTGGTTTTCACATTTTCATTTTTTGCCGGCTCAATCCTGCATTGATTGACGTGCATAAGAAATTCGCTCGCCCGCGCGTGCTCTGATAATTAACAACTTTTGCGAGTCCATCGCACAATGTGACGTGTGTATACGAAAACGCGTAGGAGGACTATTCCTGACGTTTGAATGGCATTGACAATGACAAACCATTGGCCCCGGCCGGCAGCATTATTAGCCTTGACTTTTGTGGGCTCCTCGGTTGCTGCCGAGTCACGGTCGGGGCGGGGCTCGCAAATTCTGGGGCCCTGACGCGGCCCCCACACTCGGAGATGGTGCCCGGGCTGGCCCCGCCTCAGTCCGGATTAGAAAACTGGCATAATCTATTTCGAAATATGTAAATTGGTAGCGAGAGGGTGTACAACCAGCAATTTTTAATGTTGTTTTTTTATTAGGAATCTGTAGCTCTGCATACTGAGCATGCCTGCTTTTACCTTGTGTGTTAGGGCGGGTCTTTCGTAAGTCAAGATTGATTACACAAACAGTATCTGTTTTATAAGATTGTGTTGCATCATATAGAACGAACTTTTTTCTACTTGATTTTTTAACGTACGCCTTCATAGGAAAATTAGCAATAAACATGTATCCACGTCATGAATAATGTTGCCACATTTGCCTGAGTTATTCTGTTTCATACAACCGTGGTTGTCCATTTTCTTGCCTATTATGTTTCATGAGCTGGTGGTATGTAAGTTTCGGAAAGGCGTTGCAATCTCTTAAAATAATATTTCAGCTCTTACTATTGCATAATTATGATAGTTGTATATAGGTGCTGATAATTTATAGGAAATATGTTTGGCCTCTTTATAAGAGAGGTTTAGAAGCTAATATAGTGATATTCACTACAGTGAATCTGAAAAAAAAAACTGCGATTCGCTTTGACATTCTTCAGGATATTTTATTTCATTTTATTATTTCTGCTTGGGAAATTAAAATCACATGCATGCATGTACTTGCATCATTGCGACTAATCCACATTAAAAAGTGTTTCCACGTCTGTTATACTGTGCAATAATTCACCTTGAATGATGAACGAATATGTTTGAAAAATTAACATTATCAATCTGGCAAAAATAAAAATAATACCCGTTTTCATGGTGCACACTAATCAAAAACGAAATAATTTCGATATATATATATATACGTCGATCTCTACTATGTATTATTATGTTGATCAAGTTGGCGTGACTTAATATGGAAGCGCGTGCGCCCGTGATGGTACCAGGGCAGCCCATCATCAATCAAAAATCCGCCCCCAAGAATTCCATCGCTCGACTAGTACATTTTGACTCGCGCGCCTTGGCTCGATTCAACAGAATCCGCCCATTGTGTATAAATTACGTTGGCGTGTTGGCTAGGAGGATGTTCGCGTTACATTCAGTTTCAGGGGGGGCGCCGGGAAGTCCGACGCCAGTTTTTCTTCGGCGCGGAAAAATTCCGGATCTAGACCTTACAATTATTATACCGAGTTTCGATTAATGATTGCTCATGCTATTGATGCTGGCCTTGTTCCAATATGTCACAGCCTTTCTTCCTACGAATTGATTTGTTCCAGACGCCTGACAACTGGCTTGCATATCTAATGAGTTCTTTGTTCTGTTTTTTTTTATCAACAGGGGATTCCTGCAGGAATTGGAACTGTGCTCTCTGGATCCGGTTCGCGTGGCCCAGACCTTTGTCAAGCATAACGAGGGGTTCGCCATTTATACCCAGTACTGTACCAACTACCCAAGGTATGCAAAGTTGCTCGCCGTTAATAGCAATCGCGAATGTTTAATTTGTGATTGGGCTCACGATTGGTTTAAATAGTTAAAATTGCCTGATTGAAAAAAAGTTTGAAAACTTCAGGTCATTCGAAATTGATTTTCTTGTTCAAAATTCATCGTTTCTAAATTATTTGCAATTAATTTTTTTTTATTTAAAATCTTCTCGAAATCTCGTTTGTTTGTTTGTTTATTGACAAAAATTAAATGCAAAATACACAATTCCTGTCATCACCCCAGATGGGGAAATTCAGTCACCCCTTAGCCAGGGTACATAATCTCCTTTAATGATATTTACTTCAGTAATTAATTAAAGAAGAAAAAGCTTCATGACACGTGGTACATATTTTTGGACCTAGAGAAAATGTATTCCATTTCACTTAAATGTTTTTGTTTTTTTTCAATATTTCACGGAATCTTTGCAGAAGTATTGAATTATACTACATTTTATTCGTATATTTATAAATATTAAATAATTGAATGCGTACTACATCGTTTCCCATCTTTTGTCACACCGTTTCATGACACCTCAATAGAAAATGAAGCAGCCAAAAAAAAAACATTATCTCTAAAACATCTAAAACACGCGCATAAAAACTTCCCCATCACAATTTAACATCTCGATTAGAACTCGTGGGTCGGCCAGCTCTTCAACTCGTTCATCAAACATTCCTGACGCTCTCGCTTTGGCGATGACATTGATTGCTCTGTCAACGACGCCATTAGCTTGTGAAAGTCAATTTGACGGAGGGGAAATTGGGGGGGGGGCATTGAATTGCAGTCCGGTAATAGGAAAAGTTTTTGCAGAGACGCCATCCGCACTTCCCGACAGTGTAGGTGGCGTCTCTGTTGTTTTCCCAAGCCGCTTTCGTATAATTAGACGTCACGATGTACCCGTGCACGCAAACTTTTCATCGAAGAACCGAAAACCGTCTCACGTAGAAATGCCGTATTGTACGGCTCGTAATACCCTACAATATTTAATTAACGATCACAATCTGCCTGTTAGTTCTGAGAAATCTCACATTGTGGTAGGTTTCTGAAAATTATTTTTAAAATGTTGATCTGTAATGAGAAATAAAAAGAGTGCATCGCAGTGTCCGAGAAGTCTTAACTCAATCACATGTAAAGCAGGATGACAACGTACCGTATTGTTTAAATGTGTTTTTGGGACAAGCATGTCAAGCTCTGATCAAATTTAGTCTGCTTTTCTAATAAAAAAAAAAATGTTTCAAGCGGAATTTTAATTTACCTTGCATGCCATTAATCATCTGTAGAATACAGTCCTGTGGTTTCAAATGTTGACTGATTTCATTTAAATAATGCATATTAAACGACAGTCCGAATCTCCGACAACGCATCGTACTTTACGGTACCGGTATACAAAGCGAAGCTGGGGAGGGGGGTGGAGAAATTGCAATATTAACGATATCACCACCGTAATTAAACATCCTATCGTCCCTCTGTAATACAACCACCCTTTATCTTTAGCAACCTGTCGATTCACAATAAAGTTATTAATTAGTCGCTGTCATGCGAGATTCGATTGTGCCCACCGTGTGCGTGTGCGGTAACAATTAAAATAGAACTCCGTGGCAATCATTCCCACAGGCCCGTCTCGGGCGTTACAATACACAATTGACTGTGACCTCTTCCTAGCTACATATCCTTGGCGCCCCCCCCCCCCCTACCACTAATTCTGATTGCTCTTGGGCATTCAAAGTGAAAGCAATCTTTTTCGCCTTATCGACGTCAATGTCTTAATGAGATTTTTGTTGTTGTTCTCTCTTTGCAGGACTGTATTCGTGTTGACCGATCTGATGAGGCGGGAGACGACCGCCGAAATATTCAAGGTAATTGGCGTAGATCGAAGTTGTCGTTTGGGTAATGCGGAACTGGGATCGACGAGAGAGAGAGCAGGTTTATTGTCTAATCGCGTTTTCGCGTAATGGCAGTGGTACGGAATGTTTAATTGGCGAATTTGGATGGAGTGAGAAGGGTTTTATTGCGGAACTCTCGTCAGGAGTTGATTTTTAATCAATCCCGTGGCTGTCCCAGAATGTGGCAACGCATATCTGAAATCGCCGTTTGTATGCAATCTTCTGGGTGAAAGACGAACTCGCTCTTAGTCGGTTTTCAGATCTTAAGAATCGCAACAAAAATTTAGTTTTATTTTTTCGGAATTGATTGACCCGAATGCCATCGTTGGTTTTATTTTCTTATTTTTTTGCCGATTCATTTGAAACCATATTAATTGCTTGTTTTGTGTGTTTTTATTTTTATTTTATGTCAATAGGAGCGGCAGGGTGCTCTCGGACACATGTTACCTTTGGGTTCCTATTTATTGAAACCGGTCCAGCGGATACTCAAGTACCATCTATTACTCCAGGTTGGTGCAACATTTTTGGCGCCTTGTACTGCTAGCATTTTTCTGAGTTCACAATCTATAAAAAAATATATTTTTAGGTATAAATATTCAAAGTAGAAAAAAAATGCTTAGTTTGAGCGATTTGCACAATTTAACTGTGAATTAGAAAAAAAAAATCCCACATTTGATCTGTTTTTAATTTAATTGTAACTTTCCATTTAATTGTAACTTTTAAATTAATTCGCAGCATTACTTTTTTCGAGCGCAGCTGAAATTTAAATACGTTAAAACTTGAACAATAAAAATTGAAGGGAAAAAATATGATCCTTTGTAAGACCATTGTTTCATTATCTTTCGGCATTTAGATAAGTAATGTTGGAGTCTTTCCCCTCTCATAATCCCAGCGTTCTTTTAGTTATCTAGTAAAAATTATTATACGTATTTAAAATTTTCTTTTTTTTTTCAATGTGCACAGAACATGGCTAAGTTCTACGAGAAGGACAAGGAGGGCTACAACGACGTGGTCAACGCGTTGGCCACCATGACCGGCATCGCCCACCACATCAACAACATGAAGCGTAAACACGAGCACGCCGTTCGAGTGCAAGAGATTCAGAGCCTGCTCTACGGCTGGGAGGTACGTTACTTGCGCCACGAACATTTTTCACACGTGACTGCCAGCACGTGATTAACCAAATTGTTTCTAATCATTAAAAAAAAATGTAGTACCAAAATGTGTAATTAAATGTATCTCTTTCATTAGGGCGAAGATCTGACGACGTACGGCGAGCTCATCGCGGAAGGAACGTTCCGCGTGTACGGGGCCAAAGCAATGAGGCACGTCTTTCTATTCGACAAGATGTTGCTGGTGGCCAAGAAGAAGGAAGACAGCAGCTTGAGTTACAAGACGCACATCATGGTTAGTTTTCACCCCCATTCTCCATAATATATTTTTTTAATTGCTACGGCAAATATATCATTGCATACGGCGATAATGCGTTTAAACTATTTTAGTGAAAAACAGTTGAGTATTTGGTGTTTAAATGTGCTCAGTGCTCAGTGCAGGTGTTTAGTGCTCACGCAAATGGTTTTTCTCCACGCAGTGGTACCCCTACGTCAGGCAACCACTCAATATCCGAGTAGAATTGGGTGTCTTGTGTGATTGCTCGCTCGCAAGGGGTTGCAAACTTCGTTAAACTTGTCGTTCTTGTAACTGGAATAAATTTTGTGTTTTCGTGTTCTCTTTTGCAGTGTTCCAACTTAATGCTGATTGAAAGTATACTGGGGGAGCCTCTCTGCTTTCACGTTATCCCGTTTGATAATCCAAAAGTGCAATACACTCTTCAGGTAATTATTAAACGAAGCACAATAATTTTAGTTTAGTTTATTGGCAAAAATAAATGCAAAAATTACACAATTCCTGTCATCACCCCAGATGGGGGAATTCAGCCACCCCTTAGCAGTACCGAAATACAAGCTATGAGGGGTGGCCCTAATAAAATTAATACTAAATTGCAAGTGCTCAAATTAATTTCCACAGAATACGTGAATATTAAGAGTTTTTTAATGCGTTTTTCTTTTGGCAGGCTCGAAATCTCGAGCAGAAACGTGAGTGGACCTTACAACTGAAGCAAGTGATCCTGGAGAACTACAACGTCAACATCCCGTCTCATGCCCGAGAACTAGTCATGCAGCTTGGCCAGAACAGACCCGAAGGTAGGAGTCGCGTCTAAAAACCTTGATTGATCGATCATGTTCGTTGTTCCGCTATGAGCGCAAAAAATGAATTTATTTTTTAACAATGTCATCGTGTTTCGAATTATTAGATGAGGTTTTGGTCGAACGAAACAGCTCGCGAAAGCAGCACTCGGCGCCAGAATATTTGGAACGACGGAAACAGGAGAAGGAGAGACGACGTGTTGGTAAGGAAAATAACTCGAGTTGGTCACTGTGAATCTAGATCCTGTACATTGTACTTGTTTTTTGCAATGTTAACTTATCCACCAGACTTCATCATTTGCCCCATGATTTTGAAATATGAAAAAATTATACCATCTTAATACTTGTATCTTAATATTTTCATTTGAAAAACTAATGAATTATCATTCAAATTTGTGGGTAGTCGACAAACTTTTTTTGAAATGAATTACTTTTTTTTTTCATTTGCTTAATTTAATAAAATTTTATATACGGCTACACTGTATATTGGTGTTGCATATTTTGATTGTTTTGTTTTCTGTTTTTTTTTTCTTCTTATAGACAATTTTAATAAGGCTTTGAGGATACGAAGAGGTACGTGTTTTATCAATAATGTTAATATTTGTTATGCCATTTGAAAGAAAAAATGTACTCAGTTGCCAAAAACTAATTTCACTGGCGTTACTAACCGAATTTTATTTTTATTTTATTACTTTCTCAGGTTCGAAGAAACGGGATTCTTCACGTCCTTTGATGGTGAGTTTTTATGTCGAATAAAAATATCAGCCATTTATTGAAAAAAGCAAAGTTGCTTGTAATTTAAAATGTTTAAGCACTATCCACGTTCATAGTTATAATTTTCGTATTTTTTTTCGTTTAGCAACCGACTGAAACGAATGTTTGTCGAGGAAATTGCCGCAATCGCGAACGCAGTTCCAGCTGCGATCGCGACCCAGAGAAGGAGATGGAACGCAAATTGAGCTTGTCTAGTCTTACCAGTTACAGAGTGAGTATGTTGTTTTAAAAAACGCATTGGATTGTCTGAAAAAATGACAGTACCTCTGTAGATGTACTGTAAGTTATTTTTTTTTAAGTATTCGTTTTTTTTTTAACTGTACTCTATTTTTAAAACTATAGATCATTTTGTAAAATAGTTCGTTTTTTTTAAACAATACGTTATTTAAAAAATGTATAGTTTCATTTTTCAATATATTAAAATAACGGAAAATAAAATAAAAAATTAGATTAAATTAAAAATCTATACGTTATTTATTTTTACTCGTTTTATGTAATTGACATAATTTGACAAATATTTAGCGACTGCTAACCAGACTGTCCCATCCTCTCTTGCAGGGAAAAAAGCTACGAGGCTGGCGCCGCAAGTCGGAGCCCTGCGACCTGCTCTCCAGCCAAGAATCGCTCAGCCGCGAGGCCAGTTTCGACCGCTCCCTCTCGGTCATCGAGTCCCGCTCGGCCGACACCTCCACCACGCGCCGCTCGCCCAACACCAGCTGCACCTGCAGCCAGATCAGCGAGAGCGGCACTCCCACCACTCCCACCGCCGACGATCCGCTCTCGCCCGACGGCACCACCGTCCGCGAGGAGACCACCGACACCGAGTTCGAGGAGGACGCGGGCGGCGACCGCCAGGAGGAGACGCCGCTCGACGACGACGTCACGCCGGAGGAGAGCGGGCTGGACAACTCGGACGAGTACGTCACCTTCTTCTTCGCCCGGCGGCACCTGCGACGGAATACCGGCGCCAATCCCAACGAAACACCGCGCACCGCCACCCAATCGCCGATCTACGACGTCCCGTGCGTCCGACGGCCTGGTAATCTCCGGACCGCCGAGTCGACGCCCCGATACGACAATCTCACCAACCTGGCTTCCCGCTCAGCCCTGACCTCACCAGACACTCGAGAGACAAGACTCCAGACACAAGACACCGAGACCGTTTCCTCTCCCTGTCAGCGGGTTCACTCGTTCGATAGCGGTTGCAGCTCCAGCGATGGCCAGCCCACCCGCCACCGTACCCCCGCTTTGCTGGACCTATCCGGTTGCCTGCGGCTACTTCCGGAGGACGCGGACGGCACGGCCAGCCCTACCGCCCCCTCCGTCTGGCTCAAACAGCAGAAGGGCCACCTGGCCGAAGGCTCCACCAAGGCCGGCTCGCTCCCCAGGAGCTTCCAACTCAACCAGGACGCGGCCACCACCGCCGAAGGTCAGTCCGGTACAACCGGTGACTCTCCGGCGTTACCACCGCCCTACGCCTGCGATCGCACCGCCGCCATGAAGATGAGACGATCGGTAGACCGGCCGCACACCATCGCTTCCGATAAGCCGTCCCCCTCCGATCTGGATCTGGACGACTTTAAACGGTATATCGACGAGTCGCCCACCAAGCAACCTGGCTTTCGTTTCCCGGTGGTCTCGCCGAGCGAGCCACGGCCGGAGACATCAACCGAAGACATTCCGCCGCCGTTCGTCCACCCCGAGCACCGCATCTACCGCGCTTCCCTCTCCCGTTCCTCCCTCCGTTCGCTGTTCACCAGCGTGGGGCAACGCCTGGCCGCGCTCAAGAGCGACCGTAGCCACAAGGACAAACCCAGTCACGATTATTCCCACTCGTGCTCGGACATCGACGCTGCCGACGGTCTACCCACCGCCACCACCACCACCACCACCACCTCCTCCGAGACGAGTAGCGCGGTCCACCGCGAGAGAATTGCCAGCCGGCTCATGTTCTCCGTGGCTCACGTGTACTCGCGGGTGGTGCGCCACCACCAGCGGGTCCGAGCCAGCAAGAGCAGCGAAGGTGAACGCGATCGACGGCGCTCGTCTTGTTCGCCCTCTCCCTCACCTTCACGTGGCTCAGCTCTACCCTGTATTCACCGACAGGGGAGTCCGGCCATCGGGGCTCGGATCGCACGTTCTCTACGCCAATCAGACTACTCGGTGCCGCTGCAACGTCGATCGTTCGATTTCCCGTCGGAGCGCGAAGGCTGCGTGCGGCAGGACAGCGTCCTCTCCCTCTCGTCCAACTGGACGTCGAGCAGCGAGTGCGCGGATTTTACCGAGACCTCGACCCGGGAGGAAGCGGCGGCTAACCGCGAGGAGACCAAAAGCGACGCGTCGGGTGACAGCAGCTATTACGAGCGCTCGTTCGAGGCGATCGAGAACTTCTTCGACCACGACATGTTCCGCGATTCGGCCGTCTACAGCGACAGCGAAGAGTGCGCCGAGCCGGGAGTAATGGTGGTGGGACGGGACAGGTTGATGTTGCACTCGCTTCCCACTTCGCCGGTGGCACGTACGGCCCGGTACTGCGCCGCTGAGGTGCTGTCTCCCGTGTCGGACGCGGGGGTGATGTCGGAGGTCGGTAAGGACAGTTGTTGCGGGGACGCTACGCCCACTCACCATAAGCGAACGGCCATCCGCGGACAGAGCATCCTGGAGAAGGTGCGGGACTTGGAATTGCGATCGGCCTCCTCGCGGGATCCCTCGCCGTCGGGGTTGGCGTTTAGGCCGACCATCGAGAATCGGTTGAGATCGTGGAAGGAACGGTACGGACATGATACGGCGGGCGGCGATGGTCCGCCGACTGACTCTCCACCTTCGCGGATTCCTCCTCCTCCCCCTCCAAACGTCGGTGACCCGTCTACAAGTCCCGGCGAGGCGGAGGGGGACGGGAGTGGTGGGCAGGCGGCTGGTCAGTCCGAGTCCAGCGTCGTGAAGGGTTGGGTCAAGCACGTGGTGGATAAGTTTCAGAATGATTGTTGATGAACCGGTGTTGGCCGCGATTTTAGATTAGCTTTTTTATACGCACGTGCAGTGATTCGCAATTGTTGTCGAGCAAAGATACGGCAAAGCAATTTCTCGTTTGTTTTTTTTATTTTAACCGGCATCAGTTAGAAGAAACCCTATTAGAAGAAACTCTGTTTTACAGCTCCTCTAGTGAATAATCGTTTTGAAAGCCAAATTTGTAAGTCCTGTATAATTTATTGCGAGCGACACGCGCGGGTACGACCGATACCGATACGAGATCTGGGTTTTTTTGTGCAATTCTGCACCGAGCGATTTTTTGTTATGTCTTTCTCTCCTATTCAGCGTTTTGTACTCGGACAGATGCAATTTACGTGTTACGATTTTGGGGGCAGGTGAGCCAATACACATGACGAGTGAAAACTTGAAAATGTTTTTGAAGATGTACTGCCGACAATCATTTAAAAAAAAAAAATCTAGTTAGCTGTACCAAAACAACAACTTGTATGTTACTGGGTGATTCTATATATCTGCATTTATACTGCGTACATTTACATCCTTTATACTTGTATGTAATTTAGCCTTTACAGTCCCAGTGATTTTTCAGATAATCTGTAGGTTAGCTCAAATGGGATTGCGGGCAGCCCAGATGATGATTTTATTCCAATTTTTCAGACATTACCCTTTTTATACTCTTCTTTCCACAAGTGGTGTTGGGAGTTTTACAAGTGGGGGGATGGGGCTAGTCATACGCAAGAGCGACTATAACCACGGCCTTAACATTTTAATAATGACCTTACAGTTCCCACAAGTGACCAAAATAAATTGCAATAAAAGTAAGGTTGCCTGAACACAAAGTAGTAGCTAGTACATCTGACGTTTTGTCATCCACAAAAACATGTACAAGCTCAACAAAAATATATCGAAAGTTTGGTGAAATTTTCTTAAAAAGAATAATTCTGGTAACTCGTCAGTTTAAAGGCTGTATTTCACGTGGCTTATATTCGCCGCGAATGCCGCTGAAGCGCGCAAATTGCAGCAGCGGTTCGGCGGCTGGGCGGTGTTGCGCGGGAGCTGCGAATGCATTCGCAGCTAATTCGCCGGCTCCTGGCGAATATAGTTGAACATGTTCAATTCTATTCGCCGCGAATGCATTCGCAGCTCTCGTGCAATACCGCATAAATGCTGCAATTTGCACGCCATTTGCCCGCGATTAAAAGCCACGTGAAATACCGCCTTTAATCGATTTGTGTAGCAACTTCTTGCTAGTTTCAACCATATCTGATCATGTGCATTACTCCAAGCAAATTGTCATTCACCTTTTGATGCCGGAATCTTTGTACCAGTCATAATCGAAAAATATAAATACGCAGCAATAATATATTACACGATAATATTTCGTTTGCCTTGCTAAAAAATGCGTTTGACAATTGCTTACAATTTAGTTGTAAAGTGTTGTGGATTGACCCGTTTACCAAAGCCTTTAAAAATCCTGTTCCCTATCCAGTAATCCTGTGTTGTGTATCATTTTTTCTCAAAATATTGTTTTATTTTGAGGATAGTTGCGTTTAGTTTTGGTGTAATGAAGAAACTAATTTTCTTTCAAATGCGAAATCTTTGTAACTGCCATGTTGGTTTTTTTATTTTTAAATAATCAAATTATTGATATGCTATTTAGTGCCAAATCACATCACGATAAATTGAAAATGTACATAAAAATATATAAAGCAACTTTGCAATGGAGTATTTTATAATTTGTTTTAAATTATTTGTTCTAGGTTTGTTTAGCATGAGCAAAACTCATGTTTATTATACCGTGCTTCATATAAAAATTGCTATTTGAAAACTGATAATAATAAATAATATGTACAATCGAATTTATTATGCGCTATATACGAGCACGTTTCTTACATCAAAATTATGAGTACTCCATATGCTTTAATTGTTATTTAGTACGGTGTTTTTTTGTTGTGTACAATTTGTTCAATAATGGCTCGTCTGGCATTAAATTATAATTTAAATGAAAAGAGTTTTTGAATTTATTTTTTGCGTTTGATGATTGATGTGTGGTGAAGGAAACCGTTACGACTAGCCTTAACTTTTCGGGAATTATATGATAATTGAAAGTGTTGTTATCGTCCCTCTCGTTTTGAAAGTGTTGTGATAAAATACTTATAAGGGGGCACCGGCGAAATCTTCCATTATTCCTAAGATGGCGACGCCCTGGATGAATCAAGAGGACGTTTGAAGTTGGAATATATCTTCGGTTAGTTCATCAATTAATTTGTTATCATTAATTTATGTTAAGGCAATTGACTGGGAAATAGACTGAGCAATTATGAAATCCTTGTGGGCTCGCCGAGCGGGCTCAATTTTTTAATTCCAATGGAAGGGGACAGACAAGTGCAACTTAATCGGTAATTGTTCCGTAAAGCGTCGCTGTGCACGTGGTAGATCATTAGGATTTGATTATGCATGCACACATTCGTAATTACATACGGTGGTCGGTTGCATACATTTGTCGGAGTATCCGCATTTTAAATATGTGGACACAAAAAGCCAGTCTTACGATTTAGAACCTGGGAAACATTCAAATAAGAAACTGTGCGAACCTTTAGATGTTCTAAATACTTTGGATGGCTACTTTTTCTTGTCTTGTTTTACCGTAAATTTAATGTTTATTCCAGAAATTGCCAATTCTATTTTCAAGTAACTTAAAAATTTATATTATTGAAAGTTTATTTGTTATTTATTAAGTACGTACGAAAAAATGAGTAACTCAATTGCAGTTCAAAGGAAGGCCACCAAGGAGTGACCGCATGATGGCATTTTTAGTTCAATGCAGTCAAAGGATAGCTCATTGATTCCTGATTGGTTATTCAGTCCTGGGACTGGTTTTAACAGCAGGGTGTTGTGTCGGGACCCCGACACTCGATCCCCCGACACCTATGTTTTACTAGGCAGAATACAGAGGTGGTTTGCCATTGCCTTCCTCCGCGCAGTACCACAAGCCAATCAAACGATCG
>JAUJYS010001150.1:0-18556 GCA_033995665.1 Melogona broelemanni | reverse complement strand
GGGAATCGAACCCGGGACCACCCGCTTAGTAGTCTATGACTATAGCCACTGTACCACGGGGGCCGCACAAATTACATGCAGCCATTCTTTTCTTTTAAATTCATTTCGGAAACTTTTTCGACGCCCCTAGTACACCCCAGATGTGACAAGATTTAGCTTATGGCTGTACTTAATTTGCACGTCATTTAATTTTCTCTACTCAAATGAAGAGCTAGATGTATCGGTGGGAACTTTTTTTTTTTTTTTTGACAGAATAATTCAAACCGTCCTGATAAATAGCAATATGAGCGCACTCGCCATTCAAAATATACAAATGATGATTCGACCAATACGAATTGAAACTAATTAAAAATAGTGTCGGACATTGGTTAAGCTGTCCTCTGAAATAAATGGAATTATTAATTTAGCGAAATGAGTCCAGAATTTGTTTTGGCAGCATCTGTAATATACAAATCTCGAAATACATGTCCGCATTTTCATGACGGTTGTTTCCATATTAATTTGGACAAATGCTACAAGACGTTTGTAGTAACAATTAGCGGCAAATTAAAAATAAAAATGTTTATACTAATCTAAAGGCAAATTTAAACCAAATGTTTATGCCAATCTTAAATTATCTACGTTATACTCGAAATAACTTCTTCTAAAATTGTAAAATCATGTCACTATAGGATTGCCGCCCAAAATTATAAGCAAAAATCAAATAAAAGAGACAAAAAATATTAGTTAACATTGAGCACGATCTAACTCTAGGTAACAAATTATGTGCAAAGAGATGCAATGTGGTAGAAAAAATGGATTTGACAAAGCCCAGCATGGGTCAGTGCATACGGATACGTCACCCACTCACCAACAACAGATAAATTCCTATCTGTTTAAGGCGATTGCCAAAAAAAAATATAAAGGCGAGCGTAAACAATATGGCGGATCTCGCGCGGTTTAACCAACAAAACGTAGTTAGCTAGCTCCAGTGCAACTACGTACTGGATGCGGCTATTGGTTCATGTTAGCAACGCCATCTAACGATAATCCGACGAAATCACCGAGCTTGGTTAAATCTGGTACCTTGGGAAAAACCAAGCTATTAGCTCACGGAAGTAAAGCTGCCCTCTAATGTCATAATCTCTATGGCGATTTCGCCAAAGAGACAACGGGAGCTAGCCACCCAGGATTGACCTTGAGCAAGATTAAAATAAGGCTTTTGCAGACACAAAAAAAAGAACATTCGTAAAATAAAAATATAAGTTACTTCAAAATGCGAGACTCGTCGCAAATCAGACGATAGAGACAAGACAGCCTTGTGGTCCGGCAATCCCGGGTTCGATTCCCGGGTCATCCGCTGACCCCTGGGATCACCCCCAAAGCATCGAGCTGAGCTCGAAATAATATTCGCTACAGATAAATAAAAAAACACGGTCAAATGCTTCAATACAAAATATAGCGTCTATGTCATATACAGCTACATATTCAGCGAACCTCGATTGATTTTCAATTCGAAGAGAAAATCGTTAAAAAAATTGAGAACAGCAATGGAACGTAGTATTATAACTATTATGGGAATGTTAATTTCATCCCAAATGAGCTGAAATCCTAAATAAAATCGAAATGAAATGAGTGTGAGCTTATGTTTAACGACGACATTGTTAATGCCATTTTTTTACATAGTTTATTAAATTTCTAACCGGAGAGGTGAAGTTACAATGTACGCCTGCAAGTAAGGCGAATCACCAATTCTTTTCAATCTCCATACAGCTATGAAAATTGATTCCTCAAAGGATTTACGTGAACTTCAACAAAAATCCTTACATATTTTTTTTTTTAATTTTACACAATTTTTTAAATATAAATATCATGGTAAGTTGGAGCCAACCAACTTTTCAAGAATCTCTGTCGACTCGGGTGGGAGGCTGAACTACGTTCAGAAAGTTCCGATACAAGGACAGACAGGCGCTATAAAAAAAAATTGTACGTGAGATATGTCATTTTAAACAATATCACCGGTATTTTTTAATTAGTGTCCTTATGCACCAGTAGATTTCTACCAACGGTAACACAGTTGCTGAAAATATATTTTTTTTAAATTTTGAAGTCGTATATACCTTTCGTATACATTCTTAAATAGCGCCAGTCCCAGAACTTTTCGATTGTAGCAGTAAAACCCGACGAAAAACCATCTAGAAAGATTTTAGATCTCGAAATTTTAATCACACGGTCACATGTTGTAATTGGTATTATATCTTCAAAATCACCGAAAGCAAACCCTAGCTCTTTCAATTACAAAAAAACAATTATCATTTTACACTTCATTTGAGGACTAGCATAATAACTTAATTACGGGCGAAAGCGTCTACACTTCAAAAATCGAGGCGCATCCAAAGTGTGACCAAATTTCAAGTCATTTTTGGCGTCATGTAGACTAATTCATTTTGGCAGATTCATTTCTTTCTTAAATTGAAATACCAATAAAATCCAATAAAAGTACTAGGAAGTAAAAACGGCTAAAATATTACCAACTCCATCTTTAGCGAGCAATCCCCGTAAATAATTATTTTTTTTCAACTGATTCGGGCGAAACAGCGAAAAAAAGAAACACTTCAGAGTTTTGCGGGAGCAGAAAGTCAGGTGCCGAAAAACGTTGTACATTTTTTTGCAACTTGAAAATAAACCAAAAAAAAAACCCTGGGATTATAAACTCGAATAAAAATATTCCTTGGTTAAATTAGAAATGTTATGAACTCACCTAAGCCCAAATTCAAATCCTTAGATGACTAGAAAATGAATATCTAGCCAAGAAAGCCGGGCACCGACGTGTAGACTGTTACAAGACGCCAAAAAACAATGTTAAATTGCGGGCATATTTGGAAGAACGCCTCGATCGGCCAAGTATAGTCATTAAAAAGCTCCGACATCATCGCCTATAAACTTTGTACAGCCGTAAATAGTAAAAAAAATCAAAACAAAAACCCTTCAATACTGCTTTGGAATATAAAGGACAGACAGAGGCCACACGGTCGACACCCGCTAACCGTCTATTCCTCCAGTCATGACTTAGGTGGACGCCGTTGTTATCTTGGCCACGGGCTGCTTCTGAAAGAAACTGGATGGGGGGATGAAACTAACCCCAACAGCAGGTAACCGTTTTTTATACCACTCCGAGTCGTCCCTCACACAACACCGCCGTGCCCGGAACAAGTTACACGAATGACGCCGCCTCCGAGTGACTACCGCTGGTTATCCATCAGGATTGGGTCACCCCTTTGCGGGCCACCAGCATGTTCAGCACCGGGTGTTTCTTGATGTAGTCCACGGCTTTCTTGTGTGTCACCATGGTGAAGTCATAGCCGTTCACCTGAAAGTGTCCACCCTCAATGAAATTCACCATTGTAGAAACTGGAACAGGTTATTTTTCGAAGGAGGAACGGAAACCTTTTTTCTGAGGTGGAACGGGAACTGGAACTTGAGCCTAAGGAGGAACGGGAGCTGGAACGGGTGCCTTTTTTCTAAGGAGGAAAGGAAACTGGAACGGGTTTCTTTTTAAAAGAAACGTGCCCAACACTAGCGAAACGATCATGAAACTATTCAATGATCACGGTGTCGTTATGCAGCGCATTCTTCCGCTACCTAGCGCTATCTCAAAGCCATATTGCCGTCATCTCAATTTCGCTAACGCTCCATAACGTTCAGTTAAAAAGCTCCGACGCCATCAAAAGGCTTCAAATAAACCGTAGAGTTGATCGTAAAGTTGATGAAGGAACACATGAAGACAGATGTTACCAAGTAGTTTAAAGTGTACGTAAGGTTACCAAATAGTTAATTAAAAAGTCAATAATCGTGTGACAGGGGGCTGCTTGCGGGTATACACATGTATATTGTAAATGAAACGGTTTGGTTAACTCTCAATTTATGAAGGAACGGAACGGAAACGGAAACGGATTCCTTTTGGCGTTCTTTTTCAAAAGCAGCCAACACTGCCACTACATTATATCCACATCAAGTGAATCTCTCCACACTAACAGAGACTCGAATCTCAGAACATGAATCTAATTAAATCTCTAATTAAAATCTCTATTTTCTAATTAATTTCACCCAAACGAGGGATCGAACAAGCAACTTGAGCTCTGGTTGGACGTCGAATTATGACTGATCACACATGGTTCAACGCTCGTATAGTGACCCATAAATTTAAACGAAGACCGAACGCGGCTGATATGGCGGGAAAGGACCTAGTCGACGTAAGATAATTGATAGGAAAATCCTACCTGTAAGATTTTATCGTGGATCCGGAGACCGGCTTTGGCCGCGGGGCTGCCTTCGTGAACTTCAGTGACGTAAATTCCCTAAAATAAAACATACGTTCCATTGTAATTGATGCCATTGTCTTGTTATTTCTCATTATTTCCCCCCGATTCACCATTTTCTGCCGTACAATCCCATTTTGATGCTGAAGCAAAAAAAAAAAATGGAATACCATCTACTGAGTTATCAGCACAACATGTTTTCGGTGGCCATATCAGGACATAACGATGTAATAGCAGTGTTGGGTAGGAACAGCAAAGGAACGTCTCGTTTCGATCATTATGACATACATGGTCTCGTTTCGAAGTGGGGTACGACCGTAGTAATTAACGAATATTATAGGGAACACTGAAATATTTGTAGTGGAAAGATACATTAATCACATGTAAAAAAAATGAAGCATGCTGGATGAACATTAAATATATTTTTTTAATGTGGGGTATTAGTTACGAAATCACTCGGGTAGTTCAAAAATTGCGTTGAAAAATGATGACTGGTACACCGATTTTGATTTCTTCCAAAATTTTTTTAATCAAAGGAGCAAGGAACGTCCTCGTTCCTATGGAACAGGCACGAGAAACGTCCTCTTATCCTTTCTTTACAGAGGAACGAGAACATGCTCCTTTTCAAAAGGAAAGTACCCAACACTTTGTAAAAAGCGTTTGCGAATATGCCATTCTCATTACAGAACGTCCTTAATCTTAAAGAGCACGTGGCTCCTGTATTTGAGACAGTGTCCATCTACCCTGTTCGAATGGAGAAAACGCTCACGTTATCTGTGTAGCCCTGCGGCGACTTCCGGTAGTCCTGGTCTATACCGCCGCCAATCTTGAAACCGCATTTCAGGACCTCACGACCTTCCGAGTCGACGCCACTCTCTTTGGCCAACTTGATGGGAATCTAAAAATAAAATAAATGGATTGTAACAATGCGAGCATTACTAAAAATAAAGATAGTAATTGTAAGCAAGCAGCCTCTTTGGGTGGGAGGCTATGGCTGGGGTCAAAAGACCAGTCAAGGACAAAGATGTGGTTGTCCTTAATTAAATAAAAACCCTAATACAATATTAATCGTATATCTGCTATTGTGGGAGATTATTTTCCCATTTTAGTATCATAATGTTCAAGAACAACAGATTAAAAAAGTCACTAGATAATACTCACAAAAGTGGTAATATAAAGAAGTTGTAACGCAAGACCGTGCGATTTGTAGATGAACGAGATCACGAATGTGAAATGATAAATAAAAAACCGTATTCAGTTGATGTATATACGGCTTTTTTTTTTAAATAAACATGTAGTACGTAATACAGTATGATGAACATAAATACTACACGGTTTGTTACAGCCGTTGAGCAAGCTCTCGCTCAACACACAACTTCATTTAAACACACTCCCCAATGGGACAAAATCGAGACCTTACATTGCATCTCCAACTGGATGGATCTCATTTTAATCGAAACCCATTACATCCTGTCGTCCCTCACTTCCCTTAACGACTTTCCTAGTAACATAAACGTGTCTCCCTATATAATGAAAGTAAACAACCCCAACAAACCATTGTTACACCATGCTTCATAAATGGCGAATGCCGTTGGACTGGTCCAATAGCAATTTCTTGCTCAACGGTTGTAACACACCGTGTAGTATTTATGTTCACCATACTGTATTACGTGCTATATGTTTATTAAAAAACCGTATATACATCAACTGAAGACGGTTTTTTATTTATCATTTCACATTCGTGATCTCGTTCATCTACAACTCGCAAGGTCCTGCGATACAACTTCTTTATATTACCACTACTACAATTCCCTACCTCTAATTCCTTCAACTCCTTTAATTCCATTTACTCCCTCATACCCTAAATGTAAGCGCGGTGACAATTCTATCTAAATCTAAATCTATTACCACTTTTGTGTGTATTATTTAGTGACTTTTTTAACAACGATGAGCATATGAATATAAGAACATAGGAATTTTATTTCTATTTCGAAACTACCTTTGAACAACAGATTTATTTTGATATGAGTATTTTTACACCGGAAACTAAGCTTTGACGGTATACTACCCGTCAGATAGCAATGATGAGCTATGTTATTAACGAAGAACGCTGTTTCCCAATCACCTGCTGGTTTTCATGTCGCAATAAACTTTGTGACAGATGAGCCAGCAGCAACAATAACCCATCCTTCCAAATTCCATTGTGACGTCATTGACCCCCTTAACTCGAGCTTCAACCAAACCCAGATCCCCCCCGACACCATTGTCACCACGCCCCGATCTGCTTACACTCAAACATTCCATCGCCGTTCCAGCCTTATGTTGGAATGCCATTGTTCAGTCTAGGAAAGTGGACGTTGAGACCGAGGGTGTCGAATTCCGGGTTGAAATACACTTTTTTTTGCCGACGCTACAGGCTCGGGGCTAACCAAGCGAAGTGGCAGTTTCTAGACCACGAACTGGTTAAGTCAAAAGGCGTGACGTATGTGCCACTGACCAACAAATCACACTTCCTGGTTCGAGCGGTTTGGACCTTTTTTGGTTACTTTCAAGGCATTGAAGTGGGCGAAACTTGTGAAGACACTACCGAACAAAAGGCACAGCATCGGTTTTTGCTAATTATTGTCGAGATATGAAAACGAAAGCCACAAAATTGAGATTGACAAACACACGCACACCCGGATAAGACAAATACACGGGCTTAGTACTAAGGTCTATACTATACACTGAGCGTCGTTGCGGGGCGTCCCTCGCTATATTCGCGTTTGGCGATTCTCTCCAGCAAAGGTCGCTATTCAACGCGGTGCAAAAGCCTGCGTTGCAACCGCTCTCGAATTGTAAGAGAGTCCTAACATCGACGTAGTCAACAAATAAAAACCTTTTTTAAACTCAAGGCTACACATTGACATAAGCCAATGCCGTCGAATGAGTATACCTCCTGAATTCGTATTGCATTGATAAATGCATAATATGCTGGAAAACTTAGCCAAATCGGCAAAATTAAAAAAGGGAAATTGGCGAACTAGTATTAGACAAAGCGGCAGATGAAAAATTAAAGACAAATTCACCGGCAGTATGCGATTAATATGACGTTACAGCGTAGCCTACAGTTTAAAAAGGTAGTTACTCATCTTGACTGCGTCGATGTTAGGACACCCAACGGGTGCCTGTTTCAGTCGTGTAAAACAAGAAACATCTCAAGGAACAAAGTGTTGGTTTTGGCAATGTTTAACGTTGTTGATGTCAAGTCCAAAAAAAAGAAATTTTACCCAACACATTTGTAATAACAGATTCCTCTGAATGCGCACCTAACGGATCTCCTTAGAACCAGTTACCAATATACGGACCTATGTGAACTACGCAAAACGTCCACTAGGAGCGTGGCGGTGACCCTGCCGAAGAAAACTCGGAATTTATCAACTTGGTTCAAAAATCATCATCGTAAAAATGAGTGACAGCTCACGACTGGTAACTGTCAGTTGCCCCGACCACCACCAAGAGCTGGTCAACGGCCTGTGGAACTTCTTCAGCACCAAATACCGGGTCGACTTCGACGTGCAGTGGTCCGGCCGCTCGGTCCGCGCCCACCAGCTCATCCTGGACGTGTTCCTACCTCCGGAGAAACTGGACCGCCGGGCACTGAGCGACAAACGCAGCAACCTGGAATCCTTGTTGGAGTTCATGTACCGGGGCACGGTAGCTGTCCGACACGATGAGCTTGACAACCTGTGCTGGGCGGCCAAGAAGCTGGGCTTCAAAATGCTGGCTGCCGCCGTGGACGCTGCCCGACGTGGACGAGCTAGCGATCCGGCGTTGGATCCGGACGGTGGAAATAACCGGAAACCACGTCGTGCGGCCAGACGAACCAAAGCAGAACCACCGCCGATAGACGCCGAAAAACAAACGGAAGTTAACGTCCAACCGGAAGTCGGTACGATCGAACCGGACACGGTGGGTTTGGAACCGCCGACCATGGTGGGCGAGGCTATCGGAGATGTGTCCGAATGGCACGGTATCATCGAGGCTCTGAATCTGGACTGGGAGATCCCGACGGGGAAGCCGTCGGATATCGTGGTGGATGATGGTGGGCAAGCGCCCGTGCCAGCCGCTAGGACGTCGTACGTGGACGCGGAGGGTTGTACCCTGTCGCCGGCCGAGTATATGAGGCTGTGGCGGCAGAAGCAACCATTCGTGAAATGCGAGCACTGCAACTACAAGACGCGGTACAAACGGGATTACGGCGCCCATCTGGTTAAGCACCATCCGGGAGTGCCGGTGCCAAGGTGCCAACAGTGTCGTCAAACTTTTTTCGATCAGAAGTCACTGGCGCTGCACCGACTCAAGCAGCACCCGTCCGATTTGGCTGCCGGTAAAGAAAATGAATTAAACCAGAATTGTTTTGCTGCATGATCCAATATCTTCATTTGTTTCGTCTAATCTAAAAAATGCAGAAACTTATATTGTGTGAGCACTCCGAGATATATGTCTTAATAAATAACAAATAAACTTCCATTTATTTTACTTTTAACCAGCCAAGTCAAAACGAGTGTAGAAACGGCTTCGGTACAGCGCCGAAAAATAAAAACAAACCGAGAGTCTGGCGAACTTTATAAGTAAGACATTAATAGAGAATTAAATCAAATTACTTTCGGCGCTGTACCGAACCCGTTTCTTTACCCTTTTTTACCATGAATTCGTAAAACAGGGCCGACCGTTTTCAGTTTCAAAGGAAAACGGGAACGCATTTGGTAGTAGAAGCACCAATACCGCCCCATTATCGTAGCCATTTTAATTGTCTGGAATTTTACTGCCCCGCAAAGAAACGGCCCCCGTGGTTCAGTGGCTATAGTCATAGACTACTAAGCGGGTGGTCCCGGGTTCGAATCCCGGCGCAGTTCGATTCCTGGCGCGATTCGATCCTGTGGTACTGGAATGTGCCCCTCACACATCGCCATAGCGACACGAGGGGTACAAAAACCTCCTGTAGTGTTATTCACTCAGTGATCCGGGATAAAAAAAAATATCATATTTTTCTTTCCAAACCAGTTTTATTAAAAAAAAAATCATATTTTGTATGTTTTTTTTTGCTTACATTTTTGTCAACACCGTTTTTTAATTTTTTTTTATGCAGATCTTACAGAGACAAGACCGGGAAAATGAGGAGCTTCTATGAAGCCAATCGCCCCTTGGTCAGCTGCTGTCTCTTCATTCCGATGTGCTACTTTTGGATATACTACTCGCCCAACAACGTGTTTGTTCGAGATCCGAGGTGCTACTACATCATGACTGGGACTGTCATCTCCAACATTTGCGTAAGTTGCTGCCGAACTTTTTTATTTTTGCAGTTAGCAAGTTTTTTTTGTGCGCGAATCGTCGAGGCTAAATTTTCATTGGCTGTGGCGGTAGCATTCATCCATTTGCCTGCCGAACTTGCGCCTGTGAGCTCGTGGCACGTCCGCAATTAACTTGAATCGCTTTCCTCTATTACAATTACAGTACAAACTATTACAATATATTGGGTCGAATTTTGCGGTTTCAATGTTGCTGTAGCTCGGTTATGGAAGAGGGATTACTTGTGCTATGACGTCTGGGTTCGATTTTCGTGGCGGACCCTGGGTTTCCGGGGTTCCTGGAGTGACGCGTTTGATAACATATTTCGACCGTTTCATAGACCGTTTCACCGTTCCAACAAGGAAACGAAAAATATATCGGTCATGCGGAAACCAAATATTGAGCGGTTTCAATTGATTGCGTCAGAGTCGACCGTCTTTATTTTTTATTTATGAGAGGAGGGAAGAAAGTGAAGTCGAAAAAAAAAAGATAGCAAATGATAAATTGTGCGATTGTGATTTTGCTAAAATTTGTATTGACCTGTATTGTCGACGCCCGCAATTGTTTGACTAACACCATTGTTTTTTTCGCCGTCTTCTCCAGTGTCGGTTAATTGTTAGTCAAATGACCAACACCCGCTGCGACCTATTCAATTGGCTGCTGGCCCCCGTGGCGTTGGCCGTCGGTCTGGCTCTTTCTACCACGACGGGCAATCCGGAGCGCGAGGTTCTACTGCTGCGTCTGCTGACGGCCAGCGTCATCTTGGCGCACGTGCACTACGGAGTCTGCGTGGTAAGTGGAAACGTGCATGTCGGCCATCTGCGCAACTGTCGACGCACTTTTTCTTTAATTTAATTGGTCCGATGAAAATTGATTCGTCCCGAATAGTAAAATTTAACTTGTCCTTGATACAGAATTAAATATTAAAGATACGAAATTAAATTAATTATGATACGACGGGTATTTCTATTAATAAAGGCAGATTGAGACCCAGCTGGCACACTCGCACATTTAGGTTCAGTTTCCAATAGATGGCGTTACTGGCGTGTTTTCGTGGAGTCCGGCTCCATCATAAAAAAAAATAATAATCCATCCGGTTTAGGACATTTTCGGGAACATAAAAAAAGAGAAAATATAAGAATATCTCAAAAGTATCTTAATTTTTGAAAAACTGTGAAAAAAATCCCTGAGAAAATATTTTTTTTCTAAAACGTTATGTGAATTAATCGTGAGACAAATTCACATTTGATACGAGTGAAGTATTTGTTATACTGACATCGTAAAGGGTCACCCGCTTCGCAATCGGATGCGCTTATGATCAGTATTGTAACCCAGATTGTTTTTTTTTCTCTGCAGATCCGCCAGATGTGCAAGCACTTCAACATTGACGTGTTCACAATAAAGCGAAAGTCACAAGATTGACTTCTGCTTGACAATACATGTTAATTAATCATCGGTTTTCCTTATTTTGCTGTCACATCGCCAATCAACGCTGTAGCAAAATTTCAAAACTCGACCAAAGTGATATAAAAAAAACGCACCACGCCAAGTCGGCGTCGACACACACACACACCAGGGATCTTGGATCACGCGTACGTCGAGGCGTGGAAGGTGACTCTTACCAACGGCCACTAGTCTAACGATAAGAGAAATGTAGCAAAAAAAGCTCCCCTTCATCAATTTTTGGTAACGTTTCTTCCGGGCTAAATCGTCTATCCCATATATTTACACACGATGCTTTTTAATTGGATACAATAACGGTGATCGGAACCTTTAATCCGAACAGGTTTAACCGCAATTTACAAATCGCCTCTTCCTTCTAAAGTTTGGAGTCACTCAAAATATCACCCAAACTTATTTTTAAGAAAATGCGTCAACAAAATGTTTTTTTTATTTTATTATTGGCTGTTAAAGTAAAACTTATTTGTATGCCAGTAACAGAAAATTTCAAATGCTTGGTATAAACTTAACGTTTTAATTATTTTAAATCCCGAATTAGTTTGGAATTCCTCATGTGTAAGGAATACAAACTGTGATTGGGTAGTTTTTTTCGTAAGCATTAGTTTGAAACTTCAATAGATTAAAAATTTCTCAATGCCAATTCAGCCTTTTTCTCTTGATATCAATTGTAAATATAGTTAGCCCGTTGTCCATTATCATTCCGGAATCGCAAAAATATGGGGATTTATTTATTGTATGGTCCAGGTTCCTTTAAACATTACCTATTATTTTGTCCGTCTACAGGCTTTTAATGCAATTAACACGATTCAATCGCATATTCACCACGCAATTTTACGCGTTCTTTAGCCAAATTGTTGCATCCATTTTCTTATCGTTAGCGTATCACTTTGAGGATTAATTTACATGTATTGTCTTAACAGTATAGCCTTACCCCCTTGCCCACTGTGTATATTATGTTGAAGCAGAATTGTTAGGTTAATTTTATTCCCAACCATGTTACTTGCAGTCTAAAAATTATATTTTTTTCATTCGGCTAACTGACAAAAGTTAATTACGATTTAGTTTATAGTTTTTCTAATTTCAGCCAACCCATTTTCCATGAATGTGCATTACCTTTTTAACTAACTCTCGTCATTCACATGATTGTATAAAGCGCTTTTGGAGCGATAATAAAAAATAATCACGTATTCTAATGGCTGTTGCCGCTTTTGTATTTTCCAGATAACATTTACACTTGTAAAACAGTTACTATAGATTTAGTGGTGCGTTGAGTTTCAATTCACTTCAACTCTGATCGACATAAATCAGTTTTTAATATTTTTACAATGACAATATAACCCCGTTGCGACTAAAACTATTTGAACATGTCAGAGTCCTTGTGCAAACAATTAAAAATATGACACAGGTTGAACATTGATTAATTACAATTTGTTTCCTCACTATACACACGCTACAACGTATTCAGCAGACTGCATAGACTGCAGTCATTTCTTTAACGATTCAAAATACTCTCGCTTTATTTTTTCGCGATCTTCTGGCCATGGCAATTCGGGGGTGATGCCTTTTGTTCTTCGGTCCAGCGTCACGGAGTTCTGAAATGGATATTTACATCACGGAATTGTTGAGCTAAAATTGAGAATCAATTAATGTACAAAAAAATTGAACTCGACCGAGCGTTATTGGTCAGAGTTGAGAAAATAGCAGTTAAGTAACGTTAGTGTGAAAGTCTAAATACATTTCACTTTTTAAACAAGCAGAGTCATTGATTAAAATCTAAAGCGGGAAGAGAACCCACTCCAGAAGATTGGTAAGAATGCGCTTCATCGATTGGGCAAAGAAATTTTTTTCTTTAAAATAAAGGGATAGTCATTAGCTTGTATGTTGCGGCTAACAGCTCACCCAGAATTCCCGGCAGCGATTGTAGTTATGAAAGGCAATCTCGCAAACTTTTCGGTCATAATTATTTTCCTCCAAGCATCGGTACGATTGTTGCATCTCCTTGCTGCAAGGGTTTTTGAAGTCGTCGTTAACTTTTGAGGCTCTCTTGATGTTGGCTTGCCTTTCGTCCTCGCTTTTCGACCGTGGGAAATCGGCTGTGTTTCTATACATTTTTCAGGGTTTGGCAACTCTATCTAAGCACAGAGTTTATAAATTGATGAACTTTTAAATACCGATTATTAAATGACCCATACCGTCCAAAAATTAAAGGTCCACCACCATCACCGAGCAGACGACATCGCTCCCCCTCCTCAGTGATGTGATAATATTTTTCGATTTCCCCCCCCCTAGTTTAACACGAATTTTTATCTGGTGTAACTAACTTTAGCGTACGCGCGCTAATGGGCGCAAATGCGACAAGAGCTGAAGCAAGCATTAACCACGTGACGATATAACATGTCATCAAAACCATCAAATTTTAGTTAAGCCATACAAGCAATGTGAATAAAACCGTAGTTTCAAAATTATTTCCGTTTCTCGCTATATTGATATGCGCTCTCTGCACGATTCGTGACAGTACAACTCTACCTAACTTGCGCGCAATCGCATCTGCAAATCGAGCGTGGAAAAGCGCGGGAAACTCTCTCGCCCAAAATGATTAATTAAAAATTGATGCTCAGGATACGAACAAAAATGGGATAGCAGACGGATAGAGAGGAAATGTTTACGTTTTTTAATCAATCGTATGCAGGAAGCCAACGAAAAATGTGGAATTCTGAGCAGATCTCGCATTTCCTCTTTGTTGCGAGAGACACAAAGCGACAAAGCGATGCGCGAGGACGTAGGGCGCAAGTGCGGATGTGAACGCTCCTCGTATGCGTCCTCGTTCACTTGCGCGTGCGGCGCAAATAGTCCGCAGCCATTTTCAATGGAGAACGCCTCGCGATCGTCAGATCTTTGAACAGGACGAACAACGGTGATGCGCACTTTACGCAAGGCCGCGCGGTTGGCGCCCTCTCGTCGATGACGTCACCGCTAAATCTAATCCAAACATCGCACGAAACATGTCTTCGCGCGACACATGGCATGCAGGAATTGTCCTTGAAGATCTTAGCGAAGTTTTTCAGCGCACTTGACCATCATAAAGAAATCGCGTAAATGCGTAAATGTGATACAAATCAGTTCGCGAGTGTGTGACTATGAAGTTACGGCGGTTGTCATTGCGATTATATGTGACGGACGCTGACAAATCGAACCAACAACGGGTGATTCGCGTATCGAGTCATTTGCACGTGGTTTCCTGAGGGAGTCCATTGTTGAGGGGATTTTTTGGAACTACGACGTTGTAGCCACCTCTCTCGTTTGGCAGGCTGGCGTGTTAAGGTAATGTTCGAGTTTTTGTTCATTCAATGTAGCAACGATATGTATCGAGCGACCTCTGTATAGTAAACAAAAACGTATTTAAGATAACCAACTTTTGAAATCGACATTTCCAACGCTTGCCATGCCATGCCAGTTGCACCCAACTACTAAATTTGCTACGTTTTCTTTGTTTACAATTCGGAAGCGTTTGGGATTAACGCGTATGCGTTTGCACGTTTTTCCACGTTGTTCTTGTTCAGAACTGGGGCTGGGTCAGTGGATCGCTTTGGTGATGACGATAATACCCACCTTGATCTTCAAAAGCTAGGTGTTGACAAAGGCGTTATAGTAACCTTTTTGCATCATGGCATTTATGCAAGCTCATTGAAGCATGTTGCACAATGGGCGTTATGTAAGGCCATGGCCCTTGTGGCGCGCTATTCGTTACTCCTCATGCCCATGATAGTCACAATGCCTTTTTTCTAAAATGATTATAATTGTCATAAAGTGACACTCAAAATTAATTTTTTTGTAAAAAAAAATGTAGTACATTAATTTTCATTGTTTTGTGTGTAGATCTATCTTCTGAACATGTAATCGAAGCCCCATTTCAAGCTCACCCGAATTCCACGGGACTATATTTCAAAGTCCGTGATTATTACACAAACGTTTTTTTTAACTTAACCCCCCACTCCTTCTCCCTTCCAACCCCCAACGCCCTAACACATTCAGTTATTTACTGAGTCCTGCGCTGATCAGTAATGTACCCACGTGGTTTACATGGCGTAACCATTAGGCCTACGCGCAGAGTATGAAGTCGAATTGCACTTGCACGTGTAGGAATGTGGTGGTGACGTCATTCCGTGTTCGCATTTGCTCGTGCCGTTCTGTGGGTCGCTTGTCATTATTGGCCGCAAATTTCACGTGCGCGCGCTACGTGAAACTCTGACCGTTTTTATTGGGTCGTAAAAAATAGCAGCGCGCGCGTTGTTTATTGGCCATGTTTTCCTGGTGCAATGAAAGCGGGCGCTGAATTAATGGCAGCCTGGGTTGCGTTTCGCGATCGGCAGCGAGCGGGTTGGCCTCGAACGGAGAGCTGGAAAAAGCTACGCCGTACTGCCCGTTCGATTCATTGTGATCGGGGAGGTAACGGTCTCTACGTGCGAGCGCCATCTGTCGCTCGGTGGCGCTCGATTGCTGGACGCGCCATATGTCGCGGGCGGGCAACCCCTCTCGAATTGGGGGCCGCTTTTGCTGTGAGCCTACATGTTTGTGTACAAACTTTAAATACTATTTCTTATTTGCTCCGTGGAGTTCTCAGAGTACAAACGATTCTGGTTTTAGGAGGTTTATTTAACGTTAAAATTGAGACATTTGCATAAAAAATGTAATTTTATGAAAGAAATGATAGTCGTTGTTGAATTTAAGGCATCTTCTTTTATGAAAGTGTCAATTTTGAGATTTTATTTTCTACACAAGATCACAAACAAAAAATCATTTTTTTTTACCTATGCAATTTAAATTCGCGAACCGCATTTGAGTAATAATTACAAGCTGCTGCCCTCAAAAGTTTTCCCGCCACGCCCGTAGCGCACTGAAACCATACGAGCATGGATGCATTGTGGTGAAGCACCCATTTATGATGCGGCACAAAGCGGGTAACCAGTGCATTGTTTCGGGATATTTTTATGCAGATGCGGGTTTGAAGTGGGTACAAAAAAATGCATTTTTTTTGCAAATATTCCCAGCATTTTATATGAAAACTATTTTCCCAGCATTGAACTGTAGATATCGTTGATTAAAACCGATGTGCAGCTAGTTGATTTCCTTGTAATCAATACACCTGCAAATGATACTGCCGGCTTATAAATATTTTTTCACTTAATTATTATAATTTGTAAATTGTAATATCAACGCGGTATTCAGACAGTGTGGTGGGTTTCGTAAATTTCGAAACGACGTTGCCACATCAAACTCACAATAATTGGTGTATATATTTTTTGGGGGGACAGGTTATTGAATAAATTTAGGTTGGGTTTTTTTTTTGTGACCGCCAGAACGGACTGACTTATCGTTTCCCATTGTCTTGTTAATTCATGAGGAGCTACTTGGTTCGTTTCGGCATGCGGTGATAATCTGGAACGTCGTGGAGAGCATGCAAATTTTAAGATCGCTTATCTGAGAACACCCGGGTTGCTCCTCTGTGGAGAAAAAAAAATGGTACCTAACGTGTACCAGTTTTCATCGGTTTTATCTATTCGATTGTGCGCATAATCGAATTGAGCTGAAATTTATTCCTTGCGCTTTCTCATTTTAAGTAATGTGATGGCGCCGGACATAATCGATGTCAAAATTGCTCTCGCGTTTAATTAGCGTATACGTTATAGATCTGCTAAATATTTAAATTGGAAAATGATTGTTATGGAGAGAAATTGTTGGGCAGCTATTCTTAGACTAGGCGGTGATGAGACAGCAAATTATAATTTGCGCAATTGCCACTAGATATTGCGACGGGAATTGCAGAATATACTCCTGTGATTATGTGCATTGGCAATATAAATTTTTAAAGTAATGGGTCGAACTGCCTTGATTATTATTTATTATTATTTTTTGTTACATATTCTTAGCTTTCTGATAATATTTTATACTTAGTTGTTCTGAGATAGCGCCAATTTCTTTTTCAAAGACTGTTTTAATCAGTAAAAAAGTGGCTTTATTTACTGACTATTCAGTTTTCTTGCAATAATTTAGATCTATTTCGATTCTTAAAGGCATTTGAATTGAATGATAGAGCAAATGAATTTCCAAGTGAAAAATGCTCTGTCGATAGTAATGCTAAATTAAAATATTCTCGATTGGAACGAGTGGAACATTTGAATATTGTTTTTGGTATTTCTGACATGGATAAAACATAATTTACAGTACTTATTAGAAATGATATCTCAATTATTCCAGCCATTATTTATTTAATGTAGCCTGTTTTTGCAACGACTGAAGATTTTAATTTGCTCATTTATTACTCCCAACAGGTGCGTAGTGCGACGATTGTCCCTGGGTTTCGCAGCGGCCAACCACGTGGATAAATCAAATAATAGCCAGCACTCCCTCGAGACCCCTTGGCCAGACAGCAAGAAGGACTCTCCCTTGCCCGATGAATCTGACCACTAAAAACTGGATTCACCGACGCAACATGACGCCGCGATGAATCGAGACATTCCCCCCAAGAAACGCAGGAAGGTCTCGCCTCCCAAAACCGGCATGCGCGTGAACCACATCAAGAAGGAGGCCGGCAAGGAACGCGAGGGATTGAAGGACAGCGCCGGCCCCCTCGCCAATGTAGCCTCCAACGCCCACCCCTGTCCCCAGTGCGAGAAATTCTTCAACAGCCCGGGGAAACTCCAACAGCACATGTACGTCCACACCGGGGAACGTCCCTTCCTGTGTCGCGAATGCGAAAAGGGATTCTCCAGCCGCTTCAAGCTGATGCGCCACTCCCTCATCCACTCCAACGAGCGCAGATACAAGTGCAACTACTGCGACCGTTGTTTCCATCGCAAGGATCACCTGAAGAACCACCTGCAGGTTCACAATCCCGACAAGAAGGTTTACCGCTGCGACCACTGCACCAAGGAGTACAACTCGCGTCTGTCCTTTCGCAAGCACGTGGCCGTTCACGCTGCCGAGGCTGGAGACCTAGAGTGCAAGGTGTGCGGCCGGGTGTTCGCAGCCACTCCTGAAGTGGTGTACCACCTCAAAGTGCACGCCGGGTCGCGGGCCATCAAGAGCCCGCACGACAAGAAGTTCCAGTGCGATTTTTGCGATCGGCGTTTCTTTACTCGTAAAGACGTGAAGCGCCACCTGGTGGTACATACCGGGCGCCGTGACTTTCTGTGTCAATACTGCCCTCAGCGATTCGGTCGTAAGGATCATCTGGTTCGACACATCAAGAAAAGTCACGGTGGCATTACCGGCGCCCTGCCCATTTCTGGGAATGGAGTTGGTGGGGAGGAGGATTGTGCCTGCGACGATGAGCTGGATGGCGATGGTCACTCTGACTTCGCGCCGTTCGATGATTACGGGCAAATGGGGGGTATCGACGTTCATCAAGCTGTGACCACGTCTGACCTGCTTTTGTCTGCCACGCCGCAGCATCATCATGCTGCCTC
>JAUJYS010001149.1:0-18566 GCA_033995665.1 Melogona broelemanni | reverse complement strand
AAGCTGACGAACGTGAGGGCGGGACTTCTGGTTCCTCCCCCATGCAGAGAATTTAATCATGTATGGATGAGTGATGGTGGGTACTGATAATGGCGGGATTGTCTACGTTGTATTCTTGCTATTGATGTCTTGGTTGCTGAATGCTGCTCGATAGTGTTGTGATTGTTATATCTGATGTTGCATTGATATTGTGGTGACGGTGACGAGATTGTAGCATGGCCGCGGTTGGTGATAAGGATGTTCGGTTGCTTGTGCGCAAGTGGTAAATTGGCCGCGCGAGTTATGATCGGGATGGAATGGGCGCGATGAGAGGCCGCGGGGTTCAGAATGCTGCGATGATGGACTGAGTTTCCGGAGCGAGGTGGCGGCCAACAAACTAATAGTAACGGTAGTCATTAACTTCAGTGAAAATATTAAAGAATAATATTTTTTTCTTTTTTTAAATCATCGTAGTGCTAATCACTACAGGATTACTGCACCCTCGTGTCTCCATGGAGATATGTGGGGGGCAGGGAAGGGAAGGGGATTGGCAGCTGGTATAGCCAGGCTGAAGGATCCACCCCTAAGCTCTGGACTCCTAATGGAAACTCAGGGGTGACACCAATACCGCGGCTCGTCGAATAAACGAGAGCCTCTGCCGGGAATCGAACCCAGATCCGCTGGTTGGCGATAGAGCACGCTACCTCTCGACTCACAAAGAAATGAGCCGCTACGAGTCGTAAAGCAAACGCGTGATATAAACCGATTTTGAACAAAGTCTTACATTTTCTGATCCTGGTCGCGCGAGAAGGCCGTAAAGAGGTTCATCCGTCCCTCCCCCTCCATCCGTCGCCACTCTTCCTCGAAGAAGAAATCCCCTCTCTCATTCCGGCATCCGAAGAACAGGACACTTCGTCCCAGTTCCGCCTCCACCGAGCGCTCCAGCAGGAAGGAACGAAAAGGCGAGCATCCGGTGCCGGGTCCCACCATGATGACGGGCCGCGTCGGTTGGGCTGGGAAGAGCAGGGAGCCTCGTTTGAGCCAAACGGGGACGGTGTCGATGCCGGGACGGAGAGTGGCCAGCCAGGTGGAGCAGAGGCCGCGGCGGGGCGTGGACAGCTTGGTGGTGTAGTGGACGACGGCAACCAGCAGGTGGACCTCGTTGGGGGTGGTGAGACGGGAGGAGGCGATGGAGAAGGAGCGGGGGCGGATGGTGGGGAAGAGGTCGAAGAGGTATTCCAGGGGGAATGTGGCCGTCGTGCGGGGAAAATCACGCAGCACCTGGCCAAAAACAAGAACATACGTGATTATTTAATTAAGAGGGTTAAGAGGTTTTTTTTAATGAACAGAAAAAAGTAGCTGGTTAATATCCTTACAAGATGTAGAATAATTATTTGAATTTCAACCGATTGCATAAAATAAATTATAAATCAGAGAAATAAAAGTCCGATAGTAAGGCATTTTTAACCCGTAAATAATCTCACGTTATAGATGTTCGTTTGAGATAGATGATACATCTAAACATTGATTAAAAAATGGCATAGAATTAAAATAATTAAATAAATATTTAATTATATAAACTAATTGAATATAGTGGGATAGTAAAACACTTTTTATCCGCCAGATACTAAATTTACTCAGTAAATACTGAGTAAAAAATATTTAAATACATTTTACAAGAAATTATACTGCTTTAATTTTCTCATTTTCCCCAAACTTTCTAAATCTAATCATGATCGTTCCGCTAATTTTTGACGCGCAAGCCGTGATCGTTTTACGAACAACATCGGGATACCGACCAAACACGGATTATTTTCGTGCCTACCTCCAGTGAAGTCCGCCGCGGCTGCTGACAATACTTGTGCAAATCGGACTGCCCCTCGGGCGAGAGAAACTCGGCCAGCCTCTCTTTCTCGCGCTCATCGCTACTGAAATGGTGGAGCAGCTCGAAGAAATAGCGCCTGGGTACCGCTCGCACTTCCCACAGCTCCCGGGCGCAGCGCCCCGCCCGGCAGATGGCCGGCACCAGCGACGGCAACGGCACGTCTGGATCAGTTTGGCTCACACCCAACACCGTTTCGCTGTCCAGTCGATGCCGGCCTAAAGTATCGAACAACTCCTCCACGGCTTCATCAGAGTTGCATGGCTGGACCACCAGTACGTCGCCTGGACTGTAACTCCCGGCTTCGTCCCACCCGGTAACATCCAGCCGGATTAGCCGGACGTCCTGAAAGTGATCCGGCGTCGTCACACGTCCGTTATCCAGCAGTCTGGCCGGGAAGGCACGTCGGGGAGGATCCGCCACGGAGGTGATTGCCACCTGGTCACCAAACCGGACCAGATACTTGGGTTCGCCAACACAGGACACCGTGTTACCGTCCGGTAGATTAGGAGACACGCCCAGCTCCACCAGACGCGACCACACAGACTGTGTAAACGGGGTGACGACGGCGTCTGGTCCAAGATCGTGCTGGTCGTCAGCCAGACCGACCGGAAGTAAGGCTGTCCCGCCCAGCTGGAGGAGACGACGGTGCAGTTTCTTAGCAGCGAAGTTGAACCGAGCGTAACTGGAGTCGCCCAGTCCCAGCACAGCGAACTGCAGCTGGGCGAGGCTGTCAGGAGGGAGGTGGCGGCGTAGTAAGAACCGCCAGAAGGCGCGCATGTTGTCGGGTTCCTCGCCCTGGCCGGTGGTGGAGCAGACCAGCAGCGCCAGAGTCTCGGAGGTGAGCTGGACCACGTCGTAGTCGTCCATTGGGCAAACGCGGGGTGCTAGGCCACGACGGCGGGCTTCGCGGCCGACACGCTCAGCGACGTCCTGCGCGCAGCCGGTCTGGCTGCCGTACAGGACCACTAGGCGGCGGCGGGTGGACGATAATGGTGCTGGATTGTTGTCGGAAGTCGGGGCGGCGTCTCGCATCTTGCCGCTTCTTGAGTGTGATTGTGGTGGGTGGGTTGCTGGTTTCTGGTTTTCTAGGTCTGTCACGTTTACTAGATCAATTTCAAATAATAATGAAGCGACGGGCGAGTTTGGGAACTCTAAATTGATACTTTCGGAACACAGTCTTAAATTTATATTAAAATTACGTTTAAAATAAAGCTAATCATGAAGTCCCCACTACAAACCAAATGTGTCCTTGCCTGTCGTCTGCTAACTCTGCTTTGGCGCCCAAATTTTGAATTCGCATCAACGAACAAGCGCTGCAATGGCGTACACGTAACTTTTGAAAGTCATCTCTATCTATATATATATATATGACAAATTTCCATTCCAGAATTTGAAACGTCTTTTTTCCTGATATATTTATATTTTTAGTTCTGGTCCTGATCTGGTCTTAATTATTAGTGATTCATTTTACAGCTACGTGTTAAGGAAAAAATGACAATGAAGCGAAAGTCTCTTTGTTTCCATTTTAATTGTACATCTGTTTCGCATTGACAATGCCACAAAGCATTTTGGCCTATGATGACGTCAACAAATAATATAGAAAGAAATATCGACCGTATACCGATCAATACTAATGAGGCGCCGCCATAGTTTGCATCGCCTGCTCAGAGATTGTGCCGCGGTTGATGAAATGTACCTGTACTGCATCTTCCTTTTTTAGCGTCTCAACGAATTAATCAACGACGGGTCTTACAAAACCTCAACAACATTTATTGCTACTACTGTAGCCATTGGTGAATGCCTCCTTTAAAATTAAAATTAAAAGTTGTTGACATTTGGAAAATACAATAACTTTTGTCCGAAATACTTTTAGATAAAATTGTGGCGCACTTCATTTCTTGATTGATAAATAAAACAATGTCGGCACAAGTATCGCATAATATTTTATTTATTTTTATATATAACTTTATATACACCGATACAAATCGAGATTACCAATAATTACGTACTCTGAATGGTAGCATTTATGATATAAATATTTCGTTACAAAAAAAAAGTTTTATTTTCACCGGTACACACTTTCCAAAAATAAATTTGCATACATTCACACATAATAAAGATGGATAATAATTTGGAAATTTAATCCGCTCTCCCCTCCCCCCGGACGTTTATAAAACACGATTTCAGCTATCCACCACAATCGAGAGCGCCCTGATTTCAGAGAACTGTTTTTGGATGCTGTTTTCGTAGGCTTCGTCAGTCACCGGTGTCTTGGGAACATACTGGCTGCGAATCAGTTCGCCGAGTAGCTTGGAAAATTCACCAGAATAATTGACCTACAAATTAAAAGTAACAGTCACAGCTCAATCCGATTCTACAAATTAAAAAAAACACTCGCTTAGCTCAGCGTTAGCTCAAAGAATAATGAATGATCCATTAAAATTATGAATAACGAATACCTCTGCTCGAATAACTGCCTCCAAACAAGGTTGGAAATACGTAAAGCGAGTGGCGAAGATCTTGGGAAATTCGGCCAGTAAATTTTGGTTTATTGCCACCACTTCTTTACGAGCGTTCTCCAAAGCTCGTTTACTCTGGTAAAAACAAAATTACGTGTGTTTGACATTGGAAAAAAAATATCATACACACAACACTTGTCTGGTATGTTGGAAATTTAGCTGCTATTAAAAGTCAACCACTAACCAGTTCGAATTTGGCAACGTTCGGGCCTGTCTTTTCTCTTCCTTGTAGCTTCTCAACTTTGGCTTGAAACTTCTGACATTCCTGAAATAAAAATAGGAAATATTTTGGTCAATAATTTCTATCTTAAGCTTCGAAAGATTGTCCATATTCGAAGAGGTTCATGGGATTTCTAAAACACCTAAACATACAAGAAACCCAGATATTTTTAGCGAAAAAATTGGTTGTCGGTAGAAAAGACACTGACTTGCAGACTTGCGTCACGCTTCCGTAGATTTTGCTGAACTTCTTGAAGAAAATTCCTGTAGCTGTGAAAAAAGAATATAAAAAATGTTTAACTAGTTTAGATTTAGATTTAGATTTGGATTATTACCGCGCCTGGGAGCATAAATGGTAATTGGTCATAAAGGAAGTAGAAGTTTTGTGTTTTTTGGAAAGGGAACAGAAGGTTATTTGTGCACTTTGTTGCAGGTGGACCACTTTCGGTAGGTCAGTTGGCGGGACTTAAAGGAGGTTAGGGAGGGGTTAGGAAGTTAGGGAGTTTCTAACGCAAAACTCCTAACATTTAAAACAGGAAAAAATGATGCTCACTTTTTCATGGGATCTACGAGGGACTTCTGCAAAACCATGATCTGCAAATAAAATAATATTTAAAAAATAATAATTTAAGGTAAACACATTTTTTATTTTAATGCCTTTCGAAACAATAATGAAAAGATGGTTTTGTAACGTAAATAATAAACTAGTATATATAGTCCAAGTTTGGCTAGGTTTGGGGCTTACCAGCTCGTCACAATGCTGTTGACTCTCGACCATAACCGAATCGTAATCTTCGAGCAGGATTCGGAGTTCGTCGTCGTAGTGGCACACGGGGCTCATGGACAGTTCGTGAGCCAGCTTTAACTCGTTGTTCGACAGACCTGGTCGTGAGAAACACGAGAGTAAAACGTTTAAGGACACAGTTGTGAAACGAGCGTTGTGTTCTAGTCAACAATCGTACTGCAACATATAACTTTGGTTGCCAATAAATCAATTTTATTACATAAATCGTTTATTCCAGGACAACAAATGTTTTTTTTAAATATATATAATAGATAATGTGCCAAAACAAATTCTGAAAATTATTGATCGAAATAATCTACTCACTGTGAACGGCCTCCGTATATCGTTTAGATTCCGTGTGCAGCCGTTTGCAAACTTCACAGAGACTGGAAACAAAAATGCATTCGCATATGCGTTTAGCGACAAGAAAGAAAAAAATAAGCTGACTAGATAACAAAGGTTAATTACTGTACTGATATTTACTCTAATATACGTGTCAATTCGCATTTAACTCACTTGTTCAAGTAGGCAATTAAATTTTCCACTTCCCGTTCCTCCTGAAGAAAGATACATGTACAACAGAAAGAACTAATCAAAATTGAGATAAGAAAAGGGAATATATCCACAAATTTATGTTGAAATATATAAAAAGTGTAGCTCTAATATAACTTGTGTTTAATATTATAGTTACAGAACTCTGATCTTGAATATATGGCTTCAAAATTTAACTTATGACCGTGCTTACTTTTTTTTTTTTTTTTTTTTTGCAACAAGTTGTGGAAACAAAAACAATTAGTTTTCAGTAAATTCTTAAAAAATATTTCATTTTTTGACAACGCCTTTGAAACCTACCAGGCTTGCGGGAGTCCCTTGTCCCGATCCCGGTCTTGGGGTGTTACCCAATCGTTTCAGCGGATTCCTGAAAAATTACAAGTGGTAATGTTTTCGGTCAGGCGTCGTTAGATGGAACTTTTGCACATCTGTCCAAACGACTTTGTGACGTGGCTTAATTATCAGATACGGGCTACGGCAAACCTTCCCCTACTCGTCCTTCATTAGTCACTGGCTTTAGAAGGGCCCATTAATAAGAAAGCTAACGAAAAGGCAAGGTGCCTCAGAGCCCTACCCCCTAGTCCCAAAAGTTCATCCTAAGCCTAGGCCCTTGTTACGCCTCAAGCAGTTGGAAATTCGAGCTTTTTACGACTCAAAAGGCAAAAATAACTTGTCTTATTTTAAGAACAACACTTACCACGACATTTCAGAAGTTAGATGCGAAGAAATTTGCTATTTTTCCACAAAAAAGTGTCCTTGGTCTTACACAAAAACACAGCAAAATCACAAATGTGAATAGAATCAGCTGACGTTACCATAAAACAAATGTGTTAGAATAGAACGAAAATAAAATCTTTCATTTGGCAGCACTCCACCGTACTTCCAACACATTTCAATAGAGACTGCCCTCTGTTGTAATGAACGCACCTGGCTTCAATTCGAATCAGCTTGTCTTGTGTTAATGTGGTACAGAATTCCATTTTGTACATAAGAAACTAGTGATGAAGACGGAAGGGGTGCGTTAAAAACGGGATACTTTATTTTTAATAGCTGAGCGTCCCAAATTCCACATTAAGGAGATTAGTAAACGCGACCATGGTCTAGTGTAGTACTTGTTTGTCGTTGGTGTATGGCTGTGTCGGAGGAAACCCGCAGAAATCGCGCAATGATTTGAAATCATAACTTTGTAAACTTTAATTCGCCAACTTTAAATTCGCTATAAAAATATTTTCACTCAAAAATTTGGTTCAGTGTTAGCTTATTCTTGTTAAAAGCGAGTATTTCAAAGAATTTTAAAATAGTTTTTTGATAAGAATAAGAAAACATAAAAAAAACCAGCACAAGACTGGTAATGAGTTTTTTGATATTGAAAGACTCGTCAATGTTTAAACTGACGAAAATATAATGTTCTTTGGAGCCGTTGTATTACAAATGCTTAATTAATTTTTTTAAACCACGTAACAGAGAATATTAAAATTGGCTTCACTTGAGTATGACAACTTCCTCAAAAGAAAAGTTTTATTTCACAACATTTTATGATCATTTCAAATTACAAATATTTTGAAAATACGGATAAAAGATGCAATAAATGAACACACTTTTTATGATGATAAAATAAATAACATTCACATGATCTTTATTCAGACGCATCTATATTAAAGTCAGTCTTTATACTGAAATAGCAAACTATCCACGCTGCGTAATCGGTACAAAGTTATTTAACACTTTTACCGTTCTTTGTTTGGAAAGTGGATCAATATAAGAAGTCGCCGTTTGCCATATCCGCGGTAGAGAGAACTGCTGAAATAAGAACAAAAAAATATATAAGAATTATTGTTTACAAAATGAGAGTAAATAATAATGAATAATGAAATAATAAGTAATAGAAAAATATACAATGATGTTGTAATAAAAATATTAATAATCATAACAGATATTTTCAAAGCATTTTTTTTCGCTAATGTTGGACGAATTAAAACATTTCATCGTGCCATGCGAATATTTCTTCACTGCAAAGCAAACGTCTTCAATAAAGACAACTTTTGAATCGTAACAGCGCCATCAATTCTAAAAAAAAATGGTTAACATCATCTTTACTTTAAGAAAGATCATCAACTTTACTTTAAGAAAGATTCGTTTCGTCTTAAAAAGTTCAAAATTTTTAAAAAGTAGCGCCAGTTGGTGGCGTTTTAAATCTATATTTCCTGCTGGACGCATCAAGCTGCTGGATGTATTCATATTGAAACGCCCCCGCATACCCAAGATATACGAAATAAAATCTCATCAGTTGCACTAACCTGCTGGCGAAATAACGCCGCCCTGGCGATGTACTCGCGCAACGGCCATCTCCGCTCTCTTGCCACCCGCCGGCGTTGCCGTCCCGCTCTCCAACGCCCCCATACCGCTAATCGTCGACACCCTCCGCTGCGGCGGCATCTTGCCCGGTGGGTCGCGTTCACCAATCCGCCCCTCCCCCATCACCCCCGCCCCATCCGCTCCCAGTTCGAAACTCCTCGATCGTCTCCGCACCCCTCGACACAGCGCCCACCTCGCCACCACATCTCCCACCAGATGGCGCAACTGCTTCAACCGGAAGGCGTAGACCAGCGGGGCCAGCAGGGCATTGGTCAGGGCGAAGGCGAACACGCCCAGCAGGATGAAATCGTTGTCGGATCGTGCCGGACAGTTCGGACAGGCCAGGGACAGGTGGAGAAACAACGGCGTCCACAGTACCGCACTCACCACACCCAAGATGGCGGCGGTTGAGGTCAGACGAGCGTCTCGGCGACGACGATGCCGACTCCAGCTTTTACTGACGGCGAAAGTACCGGCACCGGAAGTGTGTCTCCGGGTGCCGGTCCGTAGCACTACGTAGGCATGCTGGGCGGCAGTGGCTGTAGCCGTGATTACGAAAACGGCTGTTAGGAGATGGAGATAACCCCGCGGGAACTGATAGAAGAAGATACAGTAGGCGAAACGGGGCCTCCAACCTAACAGCGGCACAAAACCCAACAAAAAGGCTGCGAACCACAGACTGGCGACCAGGATCCGCGCCCTGGCTCTTGTCCAGAACGTCCTATAAGACAAGGGACGGCAGGCATTATGCAGACGATCGGCTGCCAGCGCCCCCTGGTGAAACAACGCGGCGAGGATTGACGCCACCAGGAAGCAGTTAGCGGCCAGACACTCGCTGGCCTGATTCCTGTACAGAGGGTTGGGTGCCATTGATGATGCGACCAGTGACGTCATGGTGTAGACGTTGACAGCGCCCTGCAGTCCGTAAGCAGCGGTGAGACTGAGGAGTAACAGGGTGATGGGTCTGTTCCGGTTGGTCCCGCCCGCGGCGCCGGTACCGCCCTGTAGGCTGACCAGCAGCCAACCGTTGACCAGGAGGACCACCAGAGCCAAACAGAGTTGGGGCACGTAGACGGAGAGACGGGTTTCGGGTCGGACTTCCACGTAGTGCAGGACGGCAGTACTTATGACGCCGCTGAAACGCTGGTGGGCGCTGGTGCGCGTGACCACGTAGGTGACGACGCACTCCGTGAAGTTGGTCCACTCGAGGCGGCAGGCGCCGCTGGCCACCGCCCGCGTCATAGGCTCGCTCAGGACCAGTGTCATGCACATGGTGGTGCGGTGAGGGGACTATTTCCGGTGGGGTAGGAGGTGGGCAGGGAGGTGGTGGCGCATCACCGCTAGCCGCGGGTTAGTGTCGGTGTGATCACGTTGGTTGGTAGGGTCATCGGAGTATACGGTACATTTTCTTCGTCAAATTTGTTTCTTCCGCCGGAATATCTAGTCCAAAAAGTTCCAAAAGAAATCAATTAATATTTTTTATGGTTTCATTCAGTTGATTAAAATAATAGTTTTTCTGTGACATAAATGTAAAACATAACTACCGTTACACGTAACCTAGCATAAGCAAAGCGCTTCTTATAGTGCAGTTCTGAGTTCAAGTTTCTCCAATGATTCGATTACGAGTTTAGAAAACTGTGATTGAAAATTATCATTGGAAAAAATAGCTATTTGAAAATAGTTTTTAAAAAATATATTTGACATTATTTGTGAGAACGAAAGATTCGTGACAACTTGCCGTGGTTCAAATTTTAAGTTTGCGCTAAAATTCTGAAATCTTCATCCATTTGTAGTGCATTCATCCATCTTCACTTTGAAATGAGATCGCTCAAGATTCGGATAAGGTGTATTGCGAGGAAAACAACTACAGGCGGAGCTTTCTTCAAAAATGAAGATGGTGCAATGCCGGGAAGCCGACAATGAAGACACTAGGATAAGGAACAAGAATGGGACTGGAATGGTGTGCTTAAAGCATTCCGATTAAATTAAAATTTTAAACGAATTAAATAAGAAAAACTAAAACAGTATTCACTAAGAACCATGTTTTCTCGTCTAACGTTTTTCATTCGTCATTCAATTGATTTAAATATTTTGTATTGTAGTTTGTTTTCGCGGAATTGAATTATACTCGCACTTTTACATAAAAGTCCTTTAAAGTTCGAATCGCCGGCATAGAAAATGAGATATCTTGATTTGTAAACAAAAAATAAATGCTATTGTCAAGATTTTGTGTGGCAAACAAGCTATTGGTGAATATATTTTTTTACAGAATCGTTTAGCATTTCAAGCAAAAAGTAGACATATTTTTTTGTAAATGCCAAACAGCATTCTATTTTATATTCCAGCTCAATAGGAAAAAATTATATATATTGTAATGCAACAAGGATAACTTATTCAATAGGTAGAAGCGCTCAAATGTGAAACATGAAAAGTAAAAAATTCACGAAAGTTGTACTCACCAAATGACGCTTAGGCGTTATTGATTTAATAAACAGCCCGAATCTAAAAAACAAAATGGCGGCCCACAAACTACAACGAAGAACAGAACACTGATTAATTAATCAGCAAAACTCCTCGCCGGAAGTATTCCGAATGGTGAACTGCCGCGGCACAGACGTGTACAGCGTCCTCGCATCGTCAGCAGAAATTAAAAACTCAATGACCGATCCTATGTAGGTCCCAGAAGGCACTGAACTGAATTGGCAAAAATTAAATATAAAAAATCTCACACCGGAAGTGTGGCTGGCTGCCGCCATTCATTGCTAACGGAAACCATTATGGCGCGGTCAATGGGACTTCCGGTCTACGACAACTCCTCCCCCCGGTGGTAGTCTGATAGACCTCTCGATAAAATAGTGCTGGGGAAAATGCTCGCAATTTTCATTTTACTACTGCTTATTTCATTTAACGTTGATATAATTTTCTCTCAACAAAATGATTTTATTTATTGTCATAAAAAATGAACGAACGAGTAAGTCGAATAAACAAATGGTTCTGGACTCAGTTGGCCTCCATTTGAAGAGATAATGCCAACATAAAATTTGTTTTTACTACAAACGTCAGAGCCACACTTGCCTTTAATGACCGAGTATTTCTTGTCTATTCGTTCAACCGGTCATTTAATTCCTAAAACAATATTTTGTTGAAGTCTAGAAAAGGTCTAATGGTTTGCGAATATTACTGATTTTGAAGTAGTTTTTTTTTACAAATTGAGGAAATAAAATGTTGAAAAATTAAATTTATATTTCTATCATACGAATGCGCGTCGGAGCCGTTTAAAAAAAATACGCATAAAGTTGATAGGTGTATCACTGACCATTGAGGATGTTTTTACGGCAAACGTAAAAATTGTATCGTAATTACGTCATTGATATTTTCAATCAATATTTCAAGAAAATTAAAACATCACCTTGAACTGAACCGCGATATCGACCGACAACTTGCCGTAATGCTCAGGGATACACCAATCAACTTTATGCGTATTTATTCTGGTCCACTAATTTTTTTAAGGAAAAAAAAAATATAAAATAAATCATCGCTAACGTTCAAAAACTAGCGGGGTAATGCGGAGAAACCTTTATAAAATCTTCGAACCTAGTTCTGCACTTCTCGCCAGATGGCAGCAACGACTGGGCAAAAATGTAAGAGCCTAATTACACAAATTATGTGCAAGTAATATATCCTTGCGCAATATGTATCATGCGCATGCATGAAAAAAGGTCCGTGCTAAAAAAGCTCAATAAATTAATTAATCTGCTTAATAATTGCATAAATATTTATTTTTGAATTTTGTTATAAAAATCAAAGCTAGTTAGGACACACGATGGTTAATAAAATGATGCATGAATCCAAATTACTTGTGCATGACGTCAACCAGTTGTAAATACCATTGCAAAGCGATAATAACCCGAAGAATGCGATTGAAGGTTCAAGTGTAGTAACTTAGGAGCGCCCCTAACGTTCACATGCGTAATTTTCCAAGCAACAGTAACAAAATATTGATCAAGTTTACTAGCCACTAGGCGGCGCTAGCGACCAAAACTGAGTAATCAATATGAGCCCGCCACAGTCGTTTTATTTTGTGAATGGGCGTTTGGGTTTGGTCAGGTTCATTGCTTTAAAATTTTGATAAAATATTGTCAAATTTAAAGTAGAATACATTAAAATTTGCAACAGAGCGAAGAACGACATCTCCGCACATGAACAAACGTAAGTCTCTTTTTGCGTGCAAACCCAATTAGCCCACAAAATGTCTTTGACAAATTTTGACATCTAGGCCTAGGGTCTAGGGCTAATGATGTCCGCCGGTTATGATGAGGGAATTTGTTTTTCTTGTTTTTGTAATCTAACGCTTAGAAATTGCTGGTATAGAATTGCGAGAGGATGTACTAAAGATATGCAAATTTGTTTTTTCGTTGTCGATTTGTGATTTCAAATCGACAACGTTCCTGAAAATGATGTTTGAAAAGACGATCTTGATTTGAAGCAGTGAGTTTTAAAAGACCTCGACTTATGAGCGCGTTCACACTTCGAGTTTCTTTGCTAGATAATCCAGAATACCTTCAGTTTTGTGGAAGTGAAATTATAAACGTGCGCCCAACTCGATGAACTTTGACTGTATAATTGATCGCGAAAGCAAATGTTGATATTTATCCGCCATGTTTTTTGTTGGGGGTCGTAAACCCGACTTGGTTTAGCCAGTTTGTTTTCACCACAGTTTTATTCGTTATTTACAAAATAAATAAAAAAGGAAGAAATGATTTAAAAATTGATGTTGTTGTTTGCAAAATTCATCGGAATTCATTTGTCTCCTGAGTATGTACCCCGGTGACATCCTTACTAATGTGGAGCTACTTGGAACAAGTGCACATAGATGACGATCGAGACAATAATAGGTCCATGAATGGGGGCCAGTCGAAACTAGAAACATTTTACAGATTACAATTACTGAGCCTCTACTACACCCGAATAAACTTTTGATAATGTTATTGAATTTTGTAGTTAGTCTCGTTTGAAAAATTCCTCACGGTAGAAATGTCGTTATTTTTGTTCTTCTGTACCTGATGGATAAAGAATGTTTACTAGCACACTTAATTTAACTAGTTCGTTAATTTTATTGATGAAATTGTCGTTGTGTTTGCAGGTGGTCCCTCGCGTAAACTACTTTAGAAAGGCAAGATGTTGTCCATGGATCCTCAGCTGGGCATGAACCTTACCGGTTCGATGGCCCTCAAGTGGGATCCCAAGAACTTGGAGATCCGCACTAAATCGGTGGAGAAAACCTTGGAACCGCTCGTCATCCAGGTTAGTCAGAGTGGGAATCGAACCACAAGATTATTAGTCAGACCCAACTTAAAAGAATGGGAGACCCCGAACCCGTTACTTTTCGGTGATTTGTCTATAATTCAGTTATAATACTGATGAATAAATGAAATTTTATTTGTTATTTAATCGGCATTTAACTCTGCGTGCTTCCACACTTTAATTCCACGATCTAGCATATATTTAGTGAAGCACAATTAACATGTCTCCCTTTAACGTTTGGCAGGTGACCACCCTGGTCAACACCAAGGGTCCGTCCAAGAAGAAGAAGGGTCGTTCGAAAAGGGCGCACGTGTTGGTGGCCGCCGTAGAGAAGGCCACCGAGAACTTCATCGAGAAGGGTGAGCAGATCGCCTACGAGAACCCGGACATCAAGCAAGAGATGCTGTCGGCGGTGGACGAAGTGCGCAAGACCGGTGAGTAAAGCTCTTGGCAAGCTGCTTGCGTCATTTCCACGGTTTTAAACGGAAAAAGCAGGGGCTGTAACCGCGCGCGCCTATATTGACACTGCGATTTCCCAAAGCGTTATCAGCGACGATTAAGGGCGTACAGGGTGTTACCAAAATACACGATTGACATATTCTGCCGTACCCTGCTGAATTAATCTACTTGACATTTCATTTTAAATATTGTCTTTTATTTTTGAGTTATTTTTTATGCTAGTATTAACAAATAGTGTTGGACAAATATTTTAAATATATTCTCTTTTTTTGTCTTATTTTTTTAAGATTGGTGTTGCACCGGTTTTTCCAACATTTACAAAGCTGTGCGATTGTTTCATAAGCAATTAAAATCCTGATTTAAGATTATCATATTCCTATTTCTTGTCTCCTTGTGTGTTTTGGTGCTTTTCAATTACCGAGCGTAATCAGCGGAAATTGTTGTTCCAAAAAGTAATTTAATTATTTTTATTTCCCCGATAGGTGACGCTATGGGTTTGGCCGCCCGCGAGTTCGCCGACGATCCCTGCTCCTCGCTGAAGCGAGGTAACATGGTGAGAGCGGCTCGCAATCTGCTCTCCGCCGTCACTCGCCTGCTTATCCTGGCCGACATGGTGGACGTTCACCTCCTGCTCAAGTCTCTACGGGTGGTAAGTCACGCTCGCTCGTGCCACAAAAGCAGAAAAAGTCTTGAGGGGAAAATCCTGAGCAAATTTGAATTTTTCATTTTTATTCACCTACGAAGGCTTCCCCGCCGAAAGCTCGTGTATTTGTTTATTTTGTACCTGACGGATTAATAGTGTCTTGGCTATCGGAATTTATTTTACTGATTTTATTTATTTTAATCAGTATTTTTCATTTGAAAGGATCACGTAGAGAATGTATTTAGACAATTTAGTTTATGCACGCTTGTAAAATGCTCTTTCATATTATTTTTTTTTTTTTTTTAGGATTTTTTTTATATAAAAAAATTAGAACAACATTTACACTTTATGGTTTGAAATGAAATGACGACTAGAATTAATATTTTAGAAAGTCTAGCAAAATTTTGCCATTTATTCCCATGATAATTTCATGTACGTTGTTGTGTCGTGTGTTTGTTGTGCAGGTGGAAGACGATCTGGAGAAGGTGAAGAATGCGTCCAGCCAGTCGGAGCTGCTCGACTCGTTCAAGCAGTTTGGACGCAACGCCGTCGACCTGATACAGCAGGCCGCCAAACGACAAGCGGTCAGTTCACGTTTTATTTGCGTCATTCATGACGTACCAAATTACCGTAGTGCCTAGTGCACTACAGGATTAATGTACCCTCGTGTCTCTATGAAGATATGTGAGGGACAGGTAAGGGAAGGGAATTGACAGCTGGAATAGGGGTGACGCCAGTTTTAATATCGTTTTTGATTTCCTAATTTCGAGTTAAGCAACTTCATTTTAAGGATATTGCAATTGCATTGTTTCATCGTTCTCACTGGTTAAATTAATTTTTTAATTGCATTTAATTTAAATGTTGCTCGTTTATCAAAATCAATTATTTGCCGCTTTGCTATGACGTCATTCAGTTATCTAATGAAACTAATTTGATTTGTTTATCTATGAATTCATTCCGTTATCTGGTCTCACTAATTTGACCATGTAATAAATAATCGTTTAAACGAATTTGATCAATTACTCGAAACAGTTTTCGCTCGCAAAATTATTTACGGTTATTTATTTTTATATTGCAATTATTTACTTTTAAGTTCATTCCTTGTCCAAAATATGCCTATAATCCGTTGAATCATTGTGCCAGTTGTATACCAGGGTATTACAACGATTGTAATTTATTCAATTGGTATTTCCATTCAGGAGCTGAAGGATCCCCGACTGCGAGACGATTTAGCCGCGGCCAGGGCTGTTCTGAAGAAGCACAGCATGATGCTGCTGACCGCCTCCAAGGTGAGCTATTAGCTGCCAACCAAACCAATGTTTAACGTATTCTATCTATAAACCAATGTCTAACGTGTTGTTCCCTCGCCCACTTAGGCGTACGTCCGCCATCCGGAGCTGGCCGCCGCCAAGGCCAACCGTGACTACGTGTACAAGCAGGTGTGCGAGGCCGTCAACACCATCGCCGACGTCGCCCAGGGCAAGAGCCTGGGCGGCTCGGCTTCGCAGCCCTACGACGGACCGGGAGAGCTGGCCGCCGCCATTGACGATTTCGACGTAAGATTTTTATCTTGATCACCTTCATGTAATAATATAAATAGATGTTGGGCAGTTGATTTGCAACGGTAATAATGTCTTGGTAATGGGACAGGAATTTTATTTAATTAATAAATTCGACTTCCCATAAATTTTACGTAAAATTATGTAAAAGGTACGGTCGTCGTAGTTCAGTGGTATAGCATCCGCCATGTGTGCGGCGATCCTGGGTTCAATTCCCGGCTCGGCTTTCATTATTTGATCCCGAGGCACTGGTGAAAAGAAGCTTATCCATAAATGTTATTTTGTAGCTATTATTAGGGGGGTCCAGAATATCCTGTAGTGTTTTTCACTGCCGTGAATTAAAAAAATAAATAAAAATACGTGATGCAATTATGAATATATTCGGTCGAAGGCACAGATTCAGTGATCGTGTCTTTTGGTAGATGATTAGCGTGTCTGATTGTTCGTTTTTTCCCTCCCTCGTGTTCCTGATCTTGTCACCCCCTAGGAGCGAATCATCCTGGACCCGCTCACCTACAATGAAGTTCGCACGCGTCCCTCCCTTGAGGAGCGACTAGAGAGCATCATCAGCGGAGCGGCGCTCATGGCTGACTCGTCGTGCACGCGTGATGAACGTCGTGAGCGCATCGTGGCCGAGTGTAACGCTGTGCGCCAGGCCCTGCAGGATCTCCTGTCCGAGTACATGTCCAACGTAAGTGTGACAGTCTCTTCCTCAACGATGGATAACTAGAAATGATTGAGCGAGATTGTGTTTCGTCGGGTGGTGCGCACGCTATTTATTTACTTGTAGGTTTCCATTCATAAAAAATATCGGGTGCTGCCTGCGCACGCACTTTTCTTAAATGTTCGTGTTGCATTTTTTTAATTTTTTTTAATATTCTTGCTAATGAGTTCCTTTTTTTGTGTTACTACAAAAAATATTCCGCTCTGTATTTTTTTATAATAAAAACTCTTAATTTTTGTGAGGGAAAATATAAGGCAATCGCAATTTGATCATTAATATAATAGTCAGGGAAAATTTCAATTTTTGGCAGTGAAAGTCTTGGGAAAATCGTGACTTTGGTCAGGTAAAGTCAGGGCTTTTCAGTTTTCAGTATGAACCCTGTGTCATTGATTGAGCGAGGTGTTTAATTACTGTTGTTGACGTTCCGTTTGTAGACGGGCAAGAAGGAGCCGACCGAGTCTCTGGACACGGCCATCCAGCACATGTGCCGCAAGACCCGCGACCTGCGCCGTCAGTTGCGCAAGGCCGTGGTCGACCACGTGTCAGACTCCTTCCTGGAGACCAACGTGCCGCTCTTGGTGCTCATCGAGGCGGCCAAGGCGGGCAATGAAAAGGAGGTGGAGGAGTACGCGCAGGTCTTCACCGAACACGCCAACAAGCTGGTCGAGGTAAGAGTCTTGAAATATTTTTTTCAAAAATTGTCTGAACTATTCGAGGTATTCGGTCTTCGGTTTAGGTCAGTACCTCTGTACCTGACAGACTAAAAGTGTCAAACTATCGGATTTTATAACACTGATTTTATTTACATTTAATTAGTTTTCTTAATTAATTATATATCTGACTCATCGTGTAAATTTTTATACCACCATCGTTTAACAACAGAAAGGTTCTAAATTTGGGGTCAAATATTAGATTAAACAGGGTAACACTCTGGGAAAACATTTTCCGTTGAACGTGACATCTGTTTGCCAAGCGCAATTAATAATTGCCATCGGTTAATTCTTAATTTCAATTCATCAACTTTCAAATTAAAATTTTCTGAATTGATAAACAAATATTAATCGTACAACTTCGAGTTTATGAAACCTTGTCCGTGATTTCGAATAATTAACGCGCCCACTCTTCCACTCTTAGGTGGCCAATCTGGCGTGCTCCATGTCCAGCAACGAGGACGGCGTGAAGATGGTCCGATTCGCGGCCGCCCAGATCGAGAACCTGTGTCCGCAGGTGATCAACGCGGCCCGCATCCTTGCGGCCCGCCCCCGCTCCAAGGTTGCCCGCGAGAACATGGACGTGTTCAAGGAGGCGTGGGAGAACCAGGTGCGCATTCTCACCGAGGCGGTGGACGACATCACCACCATCGACGATTTCCTGGCTGTGTCCGGTAAGTGCTTGGTTGCATCCTACTGTGTTACTCCAGGGTTCATACTTACCTGGGAAGTCAGGGAAATGAATTTTGGTTAGGGAAAGTCAAGGGAAAATAGTCAACAATTTGAAATATTTAAAAAGGAAATGTGTATCCTAGACCATATAGGAAACGTGACAGCAACTTTAAATCGCAGAGGAATGACGAAAATAAAAAAA
>JAUJYS010001148.1:0-18570 GCA_033995665.1 Melogona broelemanni | reverse complement strand
TTTTGAAGAAACTTGTATGTTACCTACCTTATATCTCAGAACAGGGGTGGAGGGGACCGGGGACTTGGGGGAGGGGGATGTGTTGTGAGGGACAAAGAGAAGACTCGCGGAGCGACGGCTGTTTAACCCGAGTTGTTTCTCGGATGTGTTGTCCAGTGCAGCTGCCAGTTGGGGAGGGGGGAGGGAAGGTAGCCAAAACTGGAAATTGAGGTGACTTAATTTAATTCGTTTTAAGTAACTTATCCTATCTATTGTTTTTTAAAGATAATTTTACTAGCACCTATTTGTATGTGATGGGCGTCACACATGGTTTGCGTTTGGTTTTTTCTTGATATTTTGTCGTTTAATGTCACAAACCTGCTTTGGTATATGACATGTGGCGGCGGAAAAAATTGTGATTACGTTCATAATGACGCCAAATGGACATTTGCCGGAACGGATCTAAAGGCGGCCATAAGCCGATTTATTACAAAATGGAACCCTGTAAACACAAAAAAGGTACCTCCGTTCCAGTTCTTCAGAAAAAGAAACTTGACCACGCAGCTGCTATCCATTTCGATTTTCGAAGTATGTTCCTTCGAACCGACCTCGAATTGGAACTTAGCCGTTCCTAACGTTCCTTCCTAGGAAAAGGAACCTAGGCGTTCCTTAAAAAAGTATCTAAAAAAAAGGAACCGATTCCTAGGAACGGAACGGAAAAGTTCTGTCGTCACTGCTACTGTACATGTGCTCATAGTTACCGTGAGATGGCGCTGTGGGTGTCGGTTGATACACTACTCACCAAACTCGATTGACGTTGAGCGCCCGAAGTACATGGTTTGGCGATGAAATGTGGGCAAGCACGGTTCGCGTGGCGCGCTTAACAGGAGGAGGTAGCGCAAAAAAAAAAGGTGACGTGAGACGTGCCGAACAACTCCATCCGTTCGAACGTGGCACGGTGGCGAACTAAAAAAAAAAGTGGGTACAAAAAATGTTGAAGGCAGCAAGCAGGCAGGCAGGCATGTTGCAATTTCGTCGCAATTTGTATCGGTTTATCGGCGTAATCTCTCTACAATGACTGGCCACACTGTATAATCTGTGCCACCGTTTAGCCTCCCCGCTCCCGTCGGCAGCTCACCGTTATTGAATTATGATCGAAACTCGATGCTGGCGATACCTAATTTCACATACTGGAGGGGTTGACTATAATCGAGGTGTTAACGAGTGAAACAAATTGGCTCGTTAATTTTTTTTTAATAGTACTCTTACTTTTTGACGACTTTCTTATGACGTATTTGCTCGCCACCGAGCAAATATTGACTCTCGTGCACCCTCTTTTGGCCAACGCCTTTGAATGGATTCATTTTTATGAAAGTTTTTAGATTTATTTTTCCATGGGGTAACCTTGTATCTTGGGGTAACCTGGGTAACCACGAACCTTGATTGTTGTCCTAAGTATTTCAATTTATTTGAGGTTTTTTTAAACCAACTTTCACACGTCCTAGACAGCTTAGATTTTGTGCGCATCTCAGTTTCATGAAATATTTTAATCTATCATGTTTTTTATGAGGCAATACAGCTGTACAGCGATCGAAAAAAAGTTATAACCATATTCTGCTTGGGGCGCCTGAGTCGGAAAGATATCCTAATGTCCAGAAATAACACATTTTATGGGCGATAGGCATTTTGGAAAAAAATAATTATTAATTCAGCTTCGTTTGCTCTATAGTTATGAGGCCAAGTGGATCGTAATGAATGAAAACCATTATCCATTTCCCAAGTGTTGTTTTTGTTTCATTGTACTATATTGGTAACAAGTATATAAAAAACTGCGTTTTTAATTTTTTAATGATTTTCTATTGGAGTTTGTAATTCGTTTTCATACTATGCCATCATTAAAAAGTACATGTATATCCTATAATTAAGATTTTATTAAGCCTCGTATGAAAAATCCATCGAGTAGAAAATAGTCACTTACTTTACCATACTCTGAGCGCAGTCTTAGTAAAGAAAAAAAACAATAAACTATTTTATCTGCCTTGATAGCTCTTCTGCGCGCTCATGTAGCGTATAGCCTCAACTTATATAAATAATGTTTATGTCTAACACTTCGTGTATTACCCACTGGATAATGCCCGTATATACTGAGCATTCAGTATATCCGCGACAAGAGACAAGAGATATTCCATATTTTCATTTAGACTCGTGTATGCGTTTCTAACACACGCACCCCAGGAGCATTAAAAATTTTACAGCCGGCTACAATGCTCACAGCAACATGTAGTTACACGCCCCGCGCTCGGTACTTGGTCTTGGCGAAGGAACAATGTAGTCTCGGTTATATCGTCGTAATTAATTTATTGTTACGCGCGAAAATGTATTACTGCCATGTGGAAATGGGCGCATCTTCCCTAATGTATTATGCATTTGCATATAAGGAATCGTCTCGCGCGACATTCATACGTGCGTTTAGTTCCTTCTGCGTGTGTGCCTGTAGCGCACGCGAAGTTGTCGTTTAATGGCGCCATTTTGTGCGCGCTATATCCCGCCCTGTGCATGACAGTTATTGGTGCCCTCTGGTGGCTTTGCAGAGGACCAGTTGGTTCGTTGGATATGCAATAATACGCGCCGAAAAAACGACTAATGGCTACTAACTCTAATGACATTTTTAATTGTGGTGATTATTATTTGACGAATTATTTTTCAGGTCCGAAATTATTTAATTCGGTGTTCGTTTTGGATATAATTGATTTCTAGTTAAATACTCCATTATTTGTTTTTCATGACCTTCAACTTTTTTATGCAATTATTATTATTCTTAATTTTTAATTTTTCTTGATTAAATGGAAGTCTCGGTTTTGTTAATAGATAAAAATTGTAATTGTAATAGCTTAATTTTTTTGTGGGGAAATTTTTCTCACTGAGTGAATGTCACTGCTGAAGATTCTGTACCCTTCGTGTTGCTTAGGCAATATGTGAAAGGCACATTTGAGACAGAAGTGACCCAGAGAATAAGTCACACTATTTGAAATGTTATAGATTTCTTGTATTTTAGTAATGTTCCAAATAATTTGTGTACAATTTCATACCACCGTGATAATTGTAATAATAGTTTTGATGATTGTACATTAAAATATTATCTAGGAAGTTGCCGTTTTCCGTCTTCTCTGGTCGAAGATTTTAATTAAATTTTTTTGTGGATTTGTATCAGTTAATATTGGAATTAGTTTGAAATTGGACTAAGTTCATAATATTCAAAAATGCAATTGTTATAGTTAAAACTTGTTGTTATAGTTAAAAATTGTAATTGCCACCAGCACCAACAGAAGAAACAAAACTGCTTCATTGTCTCTTTATCTATATTGATTCATCCATACTTGCGTTTTGGTTGGTATTTTCCTTGTTCCACAATATGATTGATACAATAATGGGAAAAGAACAATTTCTTTTTCATTTCAATGCCACACCGTAAGAGCACGTCGTACATAAAAAAATGAGTGCCCGTTCTATTAATCCTTTTAACTCGTATACACGCTTAAATCCATACTTGTTCCATATTTGCGGTTTTTTTATTATTTGAAAAACAGCCAAGTTTATCCGGATATGCTCTTAAAAAGCGAGGAATTTACCAATATCAATGGAATCTTGATTTATTGGATTGTCATAGTTTAATAACGTATTTTTCCCCCCGCGGTTTGAGATCCATCAAATTTGGGCCAGCGGGAGTTTTTGTTGATGTTTTGCGGTTCAATATTACGTGAACCCATAGACCACCGCGCGGCGGTTAAATGGCTTCCTCGGAACCTTGTAGACCTAATGCTCACTCCAGCAATTTATTGAAGTCGTTCGGTCGAATTTATGACCTGAGGGGGAGTGCCCGATTCTCTGCGTTTAATATAATTTGTTGAACTTTCTAGGGTAAGCTGTGAATTATGTCGAAAATAGAAACGTACAGGTATGCTGTTGAAATATTTTTTTTTTAAAAAGCGGAACCCCAATTACTTTGCGCATCCGTAGAAATTTTAGTTGACAGATTAAAAATCAATTTAGTCGATTTCACTATTAGTGTGATTTAGGTACACTTTGACTGGTTCACACGACATTTGTATCATAATATTCGTGTTTTAAATAATATATCGTGCTTTGAGTGTATTGGGGGGTCTCTCCACTCTCTCCATGTGGTTAATCGTGCTAATATTTATTTGTACAATGACGACAGTATACAGTGAACAAATTTGTCCAGTTACCTCAGCGTGTAAAACTCTTTGTTAAACATTATTGTGTAATTGATATCAACTTGTAATTGGTATCAACGTGTATGTGGGAGGATTTTTGAGGTCCCGGTGTGCGAGCATGCAACAATGGCATGTTTTATTCATAGCAAAAAAAAAAAAAAATATAGATAGGCAGACTTTTGATCATAAATGGTTAGCTGGTTAATAGGGAAAAGTTGATCACGGATGAATTGTGACGTCACAGTATTTTTTTGTTTTGTTTTTTGAATCACTGTAGTGGACTACAGTGCACTACACGTGCACTACAGGATTACTGCACCCTTGTGTCTCTATGGAGATATGTGAGGGGCAGGGAAGGGAAAGGAAGGGGAATGGAAGCTGGAATAGCCAGGCTGCAGGATCCAACCCTGAGCTCTGGACTCCCTAATGGAAGCTCAGGGGTGACGCCAGTACCCCAGGCTAACGAATAAACGAAAGCCTGCGCCGGGAATCGAACTCGGGACCGTCGGCTTCGTAGGATGTTACCATACCCACTGAGCTATCGGTGCATCGTATAATTCGTATTGCCTAATTTCATCGTATTAATTACATCGTATTGCCTAACATTATCTGGTTTTATTAACTATACCACTTAAAAAATTAATACGACGCAATATAATTGGGAGCAAATAAAATTATTTACAGGCGGAACTCGCCGCCAGCTGGCGTTACATTCGTAGAGAGTCCCTCCGTGAAATATCGCCACCTGCCGTTAAAGCCCTGAATCGACATGGCTACGTTCCGTAGCGTTTTGTTCTTCCTAAAAGGTTTGGCTGCTTTCCACTAAAGACGAGGCGGTCGACTAATTTCGTTCAGTTTGCCAACGTACTAATGAAACCTTTGCTGTATGTTCTTAGTCTTTCGCTAAATAGCGCATCGTTAACTATAGGGGGGATAGCCAGTTCTGGAGGTAAGAACGATACGGAAAAAATCTCTTTCTAGGTACCTAGGAACGCCTCGGTTCCTTTTTCTAGGAAGGAACGTCATGTAACGGTTAAGTCTCGTTTTATTTGGGAACTGCCTAGCTTCTTGTGTCTTACTTCCTGTGTTCAGGCCGGTTTCCATTTTACAGAACTTTCAATTTTCTATCAGTAAAATTTTCCAATGTGTGTCGACAGCGGAGCAATCTTACATCATGAAACAGAAATTGCATGGTTTTGATCCGTGTCCGCAAATCAGCATGTACTAGTTCAGGGTTTCCCAAACGTTTTGGCTCGCGGAGCCTTTTTAGAACCAAATTCAATGGCGGAGCTCCTAAGAGGCCACACATTTTAATAGCTGAGCCCCATTTGACACAAGTTAATGGCGTTCGGATACAAGTTATTGGCGTTTTATTATTCATTTTATTTTCCAGGAGTGGCCGCGGAGCACAGTTTGGGAAACGAGGTACTAACTAGCATGTGTCCTCTAGAACAGTTCCCGCATATGTCCATTTGGCATCGTGATCGTTATCACAATTTTAAGTGAACATTACACCACTTGCATCTTTTCGTAAATATTTTTTTCAATCGAAGGAACGAAAAAAATAACGGAAAACTTCAAAGTTCCTTTTGAAACGGAACTATGAACGTTCAGGGTGTTTTTAATTTGTGTAGGAACTGGAACGAGAACTGATTGCTTTTGTCATATAAGGAACGGGAACGTGGTTTCTTTTCACCCAACACTGGGGGATAGCCAGTAGGCGCGATCCTGACACTCGAAGCCGACCTGGGCCCGGCACCGGCCCGGCCCTCGTATCAAATTTTGTCCGGCATTAAACTGGTACTTCCACTGCACACTGCGTTTGTTAATTGACCTCTAATATGCCAGGTATCCATAGACGCGCATCGCGTTTCGCTCTCGCTGTCGGCACGCATTCTCTCGCTTCTCGCCGCTCGCACTGTTAAATGACTAATTATTGATTGTTCTATGTGCCTGCATAAATATGGGCGCACGCGCGCTCAGCTCTATTTTGGTGCGGGAATGGGTGTAGTGCTGCCGCCATTAACCAATGGCGGATTCAGCCCGAAGCGTGCCAATGAATGGCACCCGAGAAGATTATGACGCACTAATTTCTTTTTCTTTTTTTTTTTAATCGCCGTTACGAAGGTTAACGGGTACAAACGTGTTCATCGAGAATCGTGATTCGGCAATGGGATTGCTGCCATTATTTCAGTGCCAAAGGCAAAAACTCAAAAATAGCGCCTTGCGAATAAGGAAATTAATTAATTTTTTTTTTCGTTAATTGAATTGACGTTTGGAGCAGTCGCTCGCGCAAATCTACATTATTAGTCCAACCATATTAAAACCATACCTGCTTAAGGTGATTCAAAACCAAATAAGTTGATTCAAAACAATAAAAGGTGATTCAAAACAATATAAAGTGATTCAAAACCATATTTGTTTAACAAATCACCGTAGTGCCTAGTGCACTACAGGATTAATGCACCCTCATGTCTCTATGGAGATGTGCGAGGGGCAGGGAAGGGAAGGGATTGGGAATGGCAGCTGGAATAGCCAGGCTTGCAGGATCCACCCCTAAGCTCTGGACTTTCTAATGGAAGCTCAGGGGTGACGCTGGAATTGTCGGTATTGAGTCTTTGACCTCCGCCATTGGCCCTTCTAAAAGGGGCTGCTTGCGGGTATATATTTAAACAATAAAATTGTAATTGAAATAGATTGTGGTGAGGCGGTCCCGGGTTCAATTATCGGCGTGGGCTCTCGTTTATTCAATTCAGTGATGCTGGTGCAAATGTGTCCCTCTGATATTATCATGGAAACACAAAGGGTGCAAAAAAAATTAAAATTTGCGGTAAAAAAAACACAGGTGGTATTCATTTAAAAATTGATTTCGAACAAACGCCAGGAAAATTTAAGGATTTGGAGAATTCATTTAAAGGTCACTTGTAGACACTTTAAAGCTATAGAAATTATAGACTTTTCAAGTTTTTCTGGCTGGACAGACTGTCAGATTTGCTAAATTGTCAATAATTTCACCATAATTTCCACATTCCACACACCGTTTAATGCACTGTATTTTTCTCTATGTCTATTTTAGCGTTTTGATTTGTGTACACTGTAGAGTACATGTAAATATTCATAGCGCCGCGTTTAGAGTTTTTGGATTTTTCTGAATGAATCGCTGAAGGTGAGCTTGCAATCCGAGACTGCTCCCCGGTGTTACCTAGCAATGGTTGCAAACAATCACGCTTCGCTGGACTCGGTTTTGGCCAAAACGTTCGATTTTATCAACAGCTCAAACTTCGCTTATTCAAATTAACACGTCTCGGCAACCATGACTCTTTCTAATGGCGAAAAAATCAAAGAAAATAACAGGGTCCTCTCACTTTTCGCAATTAAGGCGGAATTTAAAGTCATAAATTTTACATCAAATTACGCCCAGTCCACGAATCGACGTCCGTGTGGTACAGGTTGGCATGCATCCCATGTACACTGTTTATATCAGGCGGCCAACCTACGCATTCTAGTTTAATGTGTAATTATTTAAGGAGTCTAAACTATAGTGGCCGTGGGGCCAGACGTCTGTACCCGCCTTTCTATTACTGCATTACATACAGCTCACGTTAGACGCACCGCCCCACAGGAACGCCACCAATCGGCAGAAGTTATCAGTAACAAATCCAGCGAGTTCATAATTTATTTCTCGGCCGTCAGGGAGATCGGATGAAAAAAATTATGGCTACTGGCAGCTCGCGCAAGGCTAAGTCGCATAGGGCAATATTTTTTGGTAGACAAAATATAAATGAGTTACTAAGTAACAGTAATAATTCCAAATTAATTATAAAAAGGTACTAAACATTATGTTTATAGGTTAAGCACGTAATAAACAGTGCACAACAACGATGCCGTATTTCTGGAAGATATTACAAATTAATTAATTCTGATTAATGCATTTGTTAAATATACACTTCTTTTCAGATTTGTTGACATTGTCATGTTGAATTCAATTTGTCTAATAATTGAAGTACAATGTGTTCGTATCCTGTCAGATTTTTATACCTGTAGTCATCTCTCGGTTAAAATTTCTCAATAAAATAATTAATCTCGAAATTAAATAAAGCCCTCTATAAATTATTTTATTAAAATAAATATTGTTTAAAATAAGTTTTTCGGTTGAGCAATTGTGAAAAATCAGGAATAAGTTTTTTAATGTTTTGTGCAAAGTTAAAGTTATGTACTAAGCTGAGCAGATGATCAGGGTGTAAATGATCGCGACAGAAACCTCCATTAGACAATATGAATTTAAACCCTTGCGACATAAACTGAACGATTTAGCGATGGGTGTCCTGAAGTTTATGGAACCTTGCCTTTCGATTTTTATAATGTTCATAAAATAAACTTTTGGAATGGAGCTAACACACCAAGCAGTAAATCCTGGAAATTTTAAAGATTCGGTCAGACACATTATCACACATAGACACCCATTGTCACAGTTGATCTAAAGTTGTGCATCTTGGCCAACCATGTGCAACCATACGAGTTACCGCCAAAAACAGAAACAGTTTTGTGAAAATTGTAATCGCTAAAAAAAGGCAACCGTGAAGGCTCACCTGCATGGATACACACACATCCGACATCCTTGTAGCTAGCAATGTATTTTCTGTACATGACGTCCATATATGGGACACGATGCAATAGATAATAATATGCGATGCATAGCATAACCTATTCACATGGCATCGCCGACCAAGCCTACCAATTTAAATAATAGCGCAGTATCAAATAAGAACATTAAAATTAATACTCTACCGAGCTAACTATGTGTTGGTCGAAGTTTTTCCTGCGGTCAAGACAAGAACATGGGATTCCCCTTGCAACATGCATGGGCGGCCTGCGTGCACACGATACGCTTGAGTAAATTTCGACGCAGCTTTTTTTTTCTTCTTATTTTTTACCACGCATACTTTCTTTTTTTTTTTTCATTGCTGGTCTGGCCTAGCTAGCATCTGTCTGATAACACTCTTAAAATTGGACTAATTTTAATGTTCGGCGAAAGAGAATATATATCTGAAACGAATCTTGTCTCTATCGCGTCGAAATAATTGAGATTAATTTCTTTCTCTATTTTTTTTTTATCTCATCCTTCCTTTCAACGTTCACCGCCCCACAATGACGTGCCCCCACATTCGCACTTTATTGCACTCTTATATCCACTTCGCATTCATTAGGAAATTCAACCCTCTTCCAACAGGGGTGCGTTCTCATTTTCAGAGAGTGGTTTGGTCAGATTAAATCTTGGAAAACCAGCAGCAAAACTGTATAATCAAACGTAATCCAACCGGAATATAATCGAAAATTCCTAGTCTCAATCGTAGATGTACCAAACGCAAAAAATAAAAAATGCGAAATAAACACAGTAATTTTATCCTGCAACATACATGATGATGCATTTGCTCGATGTTCCGCCAGTGGAACATGTCGGCGTGTTCGAGAGTACGTGAGTGAGACGAGAGAGGGCGCGTCGATCTGTCCGAGAGAAGATCACGCGGCGTACCGGCCGGACCCCCGGATGACGATGATTGACAGGGGTAACGTCCCATTTCGACCCCGTGGAAGCGCACTGGTGAATCCCCCAGACTCGAGGATGTGGATATCAGAGAGGGACGAATATCTAAATGCGCGTTCGGGGGGCTTGGCAGCACGCGGAAAAGTGGGAGGGAATCATCACGGTCCTGTGTTGCCAGATCGCGGTCCCCGCCATGCCAGGGCGGGCACGTCATGTCATGGCGGAGCCAAACTGAACGTGGAATCGTGTGAGCGGTCACTCTGAATTCACGTGTAAAACTATCTTATGGTCATTTGCAATGATGGCGTGATCGCGTGTGAAAATTGACCAATTGGAACTGGGGAACAGAACATTTTGTTTTGAGAGCAAATACGTACCGTAATTATTAATTGTAATCTTCATTTCTATTGGCTAACAATTTTATCGGTTAAAAAGCCAATATATCTAGTTTATTTTTGCGATGATAAATCATATGAAATTTGGGTGTGAGTTTTTATAATCATAAAAATAAAATGCTGAAAACAATTTAGACAATCACAATGAGGGAAAATGCAGATAAAGACTCGTATTTGCTACAATTTACCACAGAAAAATAAATAAGATAACTATTCTTCTAATCTTGAATTGTATACATTTGATGACTTTCATCACACCACAGAAAAGATAAAGCCATTATTTTATTTCTCATCATAAAAATGCTATAATTATATAAATTAAAATCATTTGCCCTGTGGGTCATGTTTTGTTTCGTCTAAAATGCGTATCCCTTTTTTGTCCATGCTGTGTTTCAATATTCTTTTTAGACTAGCTTGGCCTCCAGATATGCTACATAAAATATAAGCACGCCATCTGAAGAAATCGACTAAAACATGTGAGCAAAATTCTATACATGTTAGTCGTATATGACGTTCATGCTCACAGCACATGGCATACGTGGTTCAGTTGCCGTACGTGGACATGTATACATGTGTATACAATGTATTTTTTCAACGAGATCGCCGATACGCAAACGAAATAAGTATGCACGCAAAACAGCAATTTAGTATCATTTTTCTTCTTTGACGGGGAACTCAAGATCCATTCGTAATTATAGACTAACCTCCCTCGTTCCTCCTCTATACCTATGTAATAGTATATTTATCTACGTGTGCAAAGAGCAACAGCAACAAAAAATGCCCCGTCTCGTGCTAGCCTTACATTTTCTCGTATATAATCTGCACGTAGTCCTCTCCATGAGTACCAACCACCAAGTATTGGTCCGACGATCTGACCAGTCCTAACCACATGCGCAGTCACAACAAAGCTTAAATGAATGGCAACCGTCTGGTCGTTATACCGTGTGGGTCAGTTGGTTTATGACTCGGCCGAAGTATGCGCTTAGGCCTCGTACATAGTACAATTTGTTTGTAGTCTGTAAGACTGTAACAGCGTCATTACACCGTCTGTTGCCAGTTCAAGTTCGACAGGGTTTGCGGGGTTGACCCAGGTCAGGTCTTGGGTGCGTTCACCGTGCAAGACATTGTGAGGTTTTTTTTGTGAAACCCGCGCACAGTCCTTGCCAATCCAATTACCCCATCCCCCTTTTCCCAACCCCTCCGCCCACGAAGCCAAGTACTGGCGTCCATTCATTTTCGAAACAAGCATAACCGAAATTACATTTTGGCAGAGAAGGAAAAAAGGATCATTAACAGGTCAGTGACGTTCGGCTAATGGTATTGTCAACTAGTGTGACAAAAGCCTGTGTAAGAATATACGGTCGTCATCACGACATGGTTTACGCCACTGCGAGTCTCTCGATGTACTTGTACATGCATGTTCACCAGTGTCGAAAATGGTTGTGCTTAATTGATTCGTCCGCAGGAAACAAGAGCGGCGTTGTTCAGAATATTTTGCGCGCAAAACATTTTTGGGGCCAGCTATATTGAAAGCGATCTTATTAGTTTTACAGCTATTTGAATATTTATATTCTTATGTCAAAGTCGACTTGAACAGCCACCGTATTATGGGTTTATAACATTTTGTATACCGGTATAATAATAAACATTATCATTGATTTTAGAATATAAATTTGAATTTAATAAGAAATATTTACAAATCAATAGGTCGGGGATGACAGCGGATAGTCAGCCTATTGCCTTCATGAGTGTTTATGGGTTGATCATTCAAAAATTTCATGAAGTTATCCACTCTTGCTTACCAGCCATATGTCTTAAATCGTGTTTATATTTCACCGAAATGCCACGGTACCAAGCACAATCGAAGCCATGGTTTGGTACTGTAAATATTTAATCAAAAATGCATACACGAATGTAGCTTGGTGGGCAAAAGGGAATAAAGGCGATGTATTAGGTGTGCTTGGGAAACAAGGACGGCCATATTTGCAGGCCCACGACACGAGCCTGAAACTAGCCTTTTGAATACGAAAATTATTAATCAGAAAATTTGCATAGACTATATAGCGAGAGTGTACGGCGTGCTGGGATGAATGGCAGGAAAACTGAGTCTGGGCCGACAGCGCGAGCGAATAGTTCGTTCCGCAAGTACATGGTGGCCTCCATAAACTTGCCCTTCCCAACATCTTTCTAGTATTACTTGAGGAACAATATTGAAAATGATTTTATCTTTCTAGTATTACTTGAGGAACAATATTGAAAATGATTTTAGGTCATTTATACAGTTTCTATTTAAATACGTGAGTATATATCGAAACAAAATTGCCTTTGTGTGCAATGTGTTTTTGGATTGTTAGATAGTCATTCAGAGCAAAAAAAAATTGAATAGAATTCAACCCCAGTATGTCCTGGGTCCGGGTTTTTTTTTTCATCTCATACGGCATTTTGTTGTTGTAATATCGACCTGCTTCACTAATTATGTTTAGGCCCATCGTGGTAGATTTGTGTACCATTTTCGTGGTTCTCTTTATTTCAGCACAATGCAAGACATCACCGAGGGATTTTTTTAAACTCGTCTGACCGAAGGGTGGGGCGAAGTTGCCGGAGCCAGTGATGGGGCGCGCGGGAGATGCTGAGTATGCATATATCCAGTTGCCGCAGCAGTTCCGTAGATTTTGCATATTACTCTGTAGATGGCGCGTGTCAAGGGAATGGCGAGAGGGGCGACGAGGTACGAGGGACGACAGAAAAGAGGAGCCAAAAGAGCTCTCTCTCCCTCTCTCTCGCTTTCTCTCTCTCTGAAGAAATATTTGATATCGTGCATTTCGGCATCTGTTGCTGATTGCAGGCCTTCCCTGGAATCCATTGATCGATATTTCTTAAACGTCTTGAAATGAAGACCGAAGTACGAACCAAAACATTTAACTTTCTAGTAGAACTTTGTTTACTCGTGTCTGGATCACGTAATGGGGAGACATATTGCGCAATTTAGTTGTTCTCCTATTTTGTTAAGACGTAGAAAGTTTAAAGACACTCCTATTTTGTGTTGTATTAGTTAAGAATGTCGTTTGTTGCCAAGTTGTCTGTTAAAATTTAACGCGTTTTACCCAAAACAAAAAGTGCTCTTCAACCCTTTTAGGATACGCTATTCTGCCGGTGTTTTTGAAAACAATTATTAGATAAAAATTTACTTGGAAAATTATCAAATTTCAGATACCGAGGATCAAAATATATTTTTATAATTATCAAAATTGTTAAATCAAAACATATGGGAAAATGAATTATCAAAAATTAAATTATCAAATATTAAATTTCAGACCAGGTTAATTTATTGTCAACATTTAATTGTTTGCGATTTCAACAATACTAGCATTTTATATAATTGCTACGTGTGCGTAATAATAATGTTGATGAAATGTGGACTAATGACTAATATTTGTTTCCAAAAATTGTAAAACACATAAAGATGATTTGCAATCACACATATGCTCAACGAACGCATTGCCTTTTCTCCATCGTTATATCAGAGGCGATTTTATTTGCATATCGCATGAGAGGCAGATAGAACGTCTCACGTGTGGGGGTTAACGAAGGAACGATTGGGGAGGAGGAGGGTGGCAAAATACTAAGGATGAATTGCAGATGAAGGGGGTGCTTGCCTGGAGAGGAAAATTCAGCTAATATGGTGTGGGGGAGTTTGGTTGGGCTTAGGCTACTCACAAAAAAAAGAAAATGAAAATCGTTGATTCACGATGAGCGTGATGGCACATGCCGAAGATTGGCAGCAAACACGTATACTCGTATGCAATAGAAGTGAATGGAGAGGTGGGAATGATAGGATAAAAGGGGCTCCATAAATATTGCATGAATATCGGAGGAGCAAAAAGAAGTGTGAGTTGCAGGGGAAAGTTATCCTCAGTTAGAATCACAGTACATGTACGTGACGTATAGTATATCTTTAGACCCCAAAGTTGGTCAAATGCGGAAATGCACAATGTTAAACGGGATTTGTTTTTACGTATATTGCTAAACTTTAGTAGCCAAAAAAAATATATATAATTACATAACATTGTTTTACGCTAGGCTGTACCCCGATTTTTTTTTTTTTTTTTTTTGCTCAGGTACAGCATCCTGACTTTGACGTTCAATACCTTAAGAGCGTGATTTGACTGTTCGGGAAAATAAAATGCATTCGATTGTTATTAGATCCATTAAGAATCGACAATACTATTTTGAATCGCATGTTAACTAACTAATGCCATTAAAACATCTATTTTAATATATTTTTATGCATTTATGAGGTATTTTTATGCATTTCTGCATATCAACACAAACTGTTATTTGTATCTGTTATTTTTTTATATATTTTTTATAACGTAGAAATATTATTTTGTTTACTACAATACGTTATCTTGTACAAATACAATAAAACTAGAACGCATTCCTATGTAAGTACTTGCATTACGTGTTATTATAATAGGACAAAGGATGTCAGCCAACAGATTAGCGGATTCCATTTTAACAATAGCGCTCAGAAGAGCCACCGTGAAGGTGCAAGTGTACAGCCAATTTATCTCGTACGCAGCATCTTAGGTCAAATTCCCACTAGTCTAATCCTGTCCTGCTATTCGGGAGAGTCATCGTTGCCTATGCAAATTTATCTTTGGCTGAAAACGGCAAGTCACAATCGTGCACACACGGCAGCAGCAAGCAGAGTGGCTGTTCATTTGCACCGGGAATTTCAATGTTTTTTCTAGCTGGGCATTTTCCCCTTTGAGTTCACGTGCTCGGCAAAGCCATTTATTTATTCTGCCGTGAATTCATTCAGTTCCGTTAGGCGATCATTTGCTATATTAGATTTATAGCTATTACAAAAAAAGCTTACATAAATCTTTGAAACAGATTTTCTTATTATTTGAATAAAGACTGTCTGATAGTTACAGTAATATATATATATATACACCACACCTAAATATTGTATTACCGGTATTTTCAGGAAGCAACATTAATATTACCGATAACAGGCATTTTCAGGTGGACTATTTCAAAATGTGGCCATAATTCATTGTAGTGGTGTTTTTTTGCGCGCATATTTTTTATCCGAAACGGTTTTGAACTAATAAGTTACTGTTTTAAGTTAACAGCAATCAAGAAGAATCATAAATTAATGGCGAAACCATATTTTTTGCATATTTCTTCCTCTTTCTTCAACACTCCAATGAAAACTTGCAAAAAAAGGTAGATGGTGAAATGATTTCCAGAGTGCTCTGCAACACTAACAACAATACATACAAGGTTATGAGGGGGCAACGTGGGAAATGGACAAGGAAGTTTTGCCTTGGTGAGGGGGGAATATGGTGCTCCTGAAATAGGAAAATGGCACCGAGTTTGTAAGAACACGGAATCCCAGCGGGCCTGTCAAACATTTAACCACCATTATTAGGGAGCGAGTCGAGTCGAGTAGGACTCTAAAGGAGATCCATAAATCACATTCCGGTTTTGCATATAGGCCATATGGAGGCTATACACGCTGTATACCTTCTCTCTGTATACGACATGTACATGTACGTGTATATGCAAATGCCTATTCGATCCAGCGTGGCAGTGGCGCAGCGCCAACTGGCGGGAACCATCAAGGTATAAATAAAAAGTTTGTCGCATATGTTTGGCAAATGCGATTTGAACTGTATGACAAATCCGATACGAAATTTTTGGGTACTAATAAAATTATTTGTGTCTAAAAGGTTCCTATTTCCTGTGCTTCTATAATTTTTCACATATAATTAATATTGATATTATTTGTTAACTGATTGGAAAGCACCAGTAATGCAGGAGGAGACGTTTAACTCAATTTGTTTAAGATTTATTTTCTACATGTATTTTATTGGCACAGATCTAGACACAACTCTACAATAATTTATCTTTTTTTAACATGTAGTTTCTCCATGTATGGCCACGGTATGGCCCAATAAGCAAGCAACCACTATTACAAATTAATTATGATCATGATTGTATCTACTACAAGTATTATTCTATGAATCTGTTTATTAAGTGATTACGAACGACACCACCAAGAAACACGTAAAACAACAGGTTTTCTTTTGTTTACGACATCCAGCACGCGCCTCACCGTTCAACTTCCTTATTATCGTAAGCCACGAATAGATTCTTCTGGAAGGAGGGCATATGGCCCAACCGTCTACGTGTATAAGAAAAGTGCGCTTGGGTTTTGACATTAAAGAGGTCCTAATGACCCACAAAATTTAATGGCCCATCAACAAACGCGAAATGGCAACTTGCGCCCCACCCCCTAGACGGTCTATGAAAGAAGGGTGTTTTTATTTTGCTGTAATGATCGTAAAAAATTGCATCCCCCTCACACCAGACTCAGCACGAGACAAACGTCTAGATGCTTACGCAAGGTACGCAGACGCGCATATGGCGCCCTCTGGTGGCCTTGAAACATAAAAAATAGATATCAAGGTTGGTATACTTGGCGCCCCGGTGGCGTATAATTATGCATTATAAGATGGCAGATACCTTATCGGATGGTAGATGCATTCAGCTTATGCATTATACAGAGTAGCAGTTGTATGGCATAACTGTCTACATACATGTGTGAATTTTGAAATACGGATTCCAAATAGTTTCGCTCAATATAAATATCTCTAATACGATGATTTCATTCCAACCAATTTCACCGAGTACAACGGGAGTCCAACAATTCGAACAAATTGCAAAGAAAAAGCGAGTCGTGTTGCCTAGAATAAAACTAAGAATAAAAATACGGTAACTATTGAAGTTAGTCCGTTTAATTTTGCAAATTCTTTAGATATCTAGATTTGTCTTGACTATAGAAATGCAAACCCGACTGGAATCCTTCATGGAGATGGAATTGCCCATGAGCAGGCTGGGTTTTGGAAGGAACGAGGGACACGAGATCAGCTGGCTAACATCAGATGGAAACAGGAAAGATAATAATTTAAACAGGATATCTTGAAGTGCTTTATCGATTACAGCAAAGCTTTTGATTGTTTTGAGGACAATGGGAATCCCAGAACATCTCATTGTGTTGATGAGGACACGTTACACCAACCAGGAAGCCACAATTAGAACGCAGCAGGGTAAGACTGAATGCTTCCAAGTGGGCAAGGGAGTTCGTCAGGGATGCATTCTGTCACCCTACTTGTTCAACTTGTATAGTGAACAAATCATCCGACAAGCAGACCTGGAGAAGGAGGAAAGCTTTCACATGGGGAAGACACAACACCAACCTACGATATGCAGATGACACCGCCCTCATATCAAGAACGGAACAGGGCCTCAAGGCACTCTTATTGAGGGTTATGGAGGAGAGTGAAAAAGCTGGACTTTAGCTCAATATCTTGAAGACCATGGTCATGGCATCGGGGACAATAGGCGACTTCATCGTTGGCACCACAAAGATTGAGGTGGTAAACAATTTCATCCTACTAGGAGCAACTATTGGAAGGCTTGGGGAATGTGAACAAGAGATAAGGAGAATAATTGTGCTGGGTAGAACAGCCATGTCTGGTTTAACGAAGATCACGAAGGACCAGGACGTGTCTGTCCTTTATATTTTTGATCGTTAAATCGCACCTTTAAACTGTTTTGTTTGTATGTTGTTGTTTTATTGACAGGAATATATATATAAATATACGCACTTTCCTGTCATCACCCCAATGGGGGAATTCAGCCACCCCTTAGCAACATCGAAATGTTAGCTATGAGGGGTGGCTAAAACTGTTAAATGAAACCCATGAATGCGAAAGCATTCTTATTTCTTTTCCACCTGTAGAACTGATATATACCGCCACACTGATATATTCCAATACATTGTAATGCAAATAGAAAGGATAGCAGCGCCATCTAGGGTGCAATCGAGGTGCCAAAAGCAATCGCAGCGAGCGTTATAAAATCGCTTCCATGTACAATTATCAAGCGCTCTTACGTTGGCTAGATTCGTCGCGTATATGCGACGGTTTTTATTATTTCCGAGTCGGTGACGTGTGTGTGTCTACACTCGCATATTAACTGTCAATTTGGTCACAATATACGTTTATACCTGTACGTTCGAGATACGCGGTTATAACTGGGTTTCGTTCGGTGGGCCAGAGGGAGAGTGAGAGAGAGAGGCCTAATGGAAATGAATGCCGGCGGTTTGGGCGATAAGAATTGTGAGAAACACCTGTCATGCAACGCCCAAGATCGTCCGACGCGATATTGTGGGTTTGTCCAACGGATGTCTTATTAGCGGATTCGGTGTGCGTGGTTTTTTTTTCCCCTAGTCTCTCGCTCTGTCAGTTTTTTTTTTTTTTTTTTTATTTTTTTTTTTTAAAGTCACCGTAGCGCCTAGTGCGCCACAGGACTACTGCACCCTCGTGTCTCTTAGGAGATA
>JAUJYS010001147.1:0-18571 GCA_033995665.1 Melogona broelemanni | reverse complement strand
AAACGAAAGCCTGCGCCGGGAATCGAACCCGGGACCGTCGGCTTCGTAGGATGTTGCCATACCCACTGAGCCATCGGGGTACGTACGAACTTGAAACTGTTCCATCTGTAACTATGACTATTATTGCTGCAACGATGATGCTGATTCAGTGATTCTCAATTTCCCAATCACATTTTCTTTCGTAGACGATCTTTTGGGCGAGGAGCTCAAAGATCAGCCGCCACCGCCCCTACCACCTCCGGAGTTGCCACCGCCACCACCACCGCCGTCGCCGCCACCTCCCCCAGAGTCCTCTTCCAAACGCAGAGCGGTTGGAAGAACGACTACTTTCGGTCCCAAGTTACCCTCCACGTCCTCCACCTCCTCGGCATCGTCGTCGTCCTCGTCTAAATCACTGAGGCCGGTCTCACGTGCAACGCGGGTGGATAGCGAATCGTCCTACATTCCCATCTCGCTGTCTTCGCAGTCATCGCAGAGGAAGCGCGACGTCGAGACGTCGCGAATTGTGCAGACCGTCGTTAAAGCGGTGAGTTCGTATTAACCAAATCTCTTTCCAGTTCGGTGTCAAGTTTGGGTCACAGACACATTGAAATTGCCTAAGCGATACAAGTGGTACAGAATCTTATGCAATGTTATTCGCTACAGTGATCAGTATTAAACAAATAAAATTTGGAGCATTTAGAAAAACGAAAAGCCACATATTGCTTGCGTATATTTAGGAAAATATTAGAATCATAAGATATGATAACTTTCTTTCTCAATTTGCCTGGTTCCATTTTTGTTAGATTCGAAACATCTGTTGCAATGTTTCAGTCTTTTAATCCGGATCGATTTTGTTTGCTCGATATTTGTTTCGAATCGATTTTTGTCTGTTCAATTTTTGTTAGATATTTCGAAACATCCGTTGCAACGTTTCAGTCTTTTAACCCATGTGACTTGGAAAAACGGCAGAGGAATTTCAGAAACATAGCTGAAGATAAACGTTTTAATCGTTCATCAAAATAGAATATAATATGCTGTTTTTTATGTAACAGTTCTGTTTTTGTAATATAGCTTAAGGTATCAATTTGTTTTATGTCAAGCACTTTTATGTCATTTTGTAAACATTATTCCATCTGTTATTTTAAAATCTAGAGTACAAGCGAGCGCTCAACCGTGACTGCCGGTCACAAGCGTCGTGCTCCGAGTTCGGCGGTGGGCGCCGTGGTGCGGCGCCAGTTTCCGCAAGAGGAAGAAACTGACGACAAGTACGATCCGCGCCACCCGATCATCGGCGCGGTCGCCAGCACCATTCAAGTGTCAAAGAGGAGGTAACCAACTTTTAGATCGACAACAATGTTTTTATTTTTACCTTTTGTGGAAGTGGTTTCGATTCGATTCGGGATTCGATTCGTTTGTTATTTTATTTTTCTTTAGCAATTTTTCCTTTCGTCAATTGAACGGCATTCTGTTCTCCCGTTAATAAAGATTTAGAAACATTTAATTGAAGTTAAAAGATTGTTCCAATAGTTGTAATAGTCATAAATAAAAGTTAAACATTGGCGACCGAATCTATTTTTAAAAATTGTATCTCGGATCATTTGCAAGTGACGTGTGATTTTTGGGATCTTTAAATGACCATCTGATTGATCCTTATTTCCATTCCACCATAGATCCAGCCTACCAGTCAACAAACAGGCCAACACTGCCTTGCTCCTGAAGGCCGTCAACGAGGCGGAGAAGTCAATTTTGCAGTCTGCTCAACGAGCTGCATTGCTACCAGGTAAAACTGCGCTCTCACAGGGAGGTTAAACTTCCAGATAATATTTGCTTATAAGATTTGCATAGTAATTTTTAACCGTTCGTCGTTTTTATCATTAATTTTGGGGTCGCTGGGAATCTTACCGTATTTGGGCATGCCTATACTGTACATTCATTCTTTTCCGCTCAATCGTTGGTTTGTCTCATTTTCAGTTCGAGAACGCCCTTGCGAGTCGTCGTCCTCTTCCAATCTCTTCACCAGGGGCTATCTGCAGCGGCAGCAGCAAGAAGACAGCAGCAAGTATCAGGCCTCAAAGTACATTGCTGAGAAGTTCTTGCCTCGCTTCACAATCAAGCGGTCAAAGGAAGAGTGTAAGTAGTATTATTATGGTGTTATTATTTTTAAGATGTTTTCAAAGTTTCTCATGACCTTGTTTCCTTTGTTAGCGCAATATTTCAGTTTTAGATTGAAGATTTTATGTTCTTAAATAAGTAAACAAACTTTAGCAATCAAATAGCCCATGGTTAAAATTGTTTATGTCAAAATTGTTCGAATGCTAATATCTTGCAACGAAAATTATTAAATTACCACAAGATAAAAAACAAGAGGAATTAGGAGCCGTATGAGTATACACCTAATGATTAATTTTAATTACCACAAGATATTTTTCTCTTAAGTTTCTGAGAAAAACAAATTGCATGAATCTAGCAGGGAAACGTCAATTTCAGTCAATTTTATGCGAATAATTATTTTCTCATATTACATGCTGCAGTGAGCCTGCGAGTGTCCGTCGTCAATCGAACCGCGAAGCCAGGTTCGCCGGCAGCCCCCACCGCCGCCACCACCTCCACCACCAGTCAAGTCAAGCCCACCGCGGAGACCGTCGAGATGGCCGACTCGACCGAGCATCTCTCCGAAGACGACGTCGAAGAGTTGGAGGAGTTCGCCGAAGAGGACGAAGACGAAGATGAGATAACGTCAGAGGTGACGGAGGCTGCCGTCGCCAGCGAAGTGATCTCGACCGGGACGCCGGATGACCGACTCGAAGGTGCGGCGGACAGCGTGGCCGAGAGCGCGGCGGAGAGTGAGGGCGAGGGAGAGAACGAGGAGGCGCCACAGGAGGTGGAGTTCGACGAGGAGGAGCGACTAGACGCGGAGGAGTCGGTGGTGATCGCTAAAGAGGATGAGCAGAGGCAGCAGCAGCAGCCACAACCGGTGGCGACGGAAAATCGGTATGCATATGGTCCACAAGTTTTTTTATTTTTGGAAATTACCTTCACTGTAGTGAAAATCACTGCATAAGATTATGTAAAATGTGTAAGATATTTAAGAAATACGGTCGCCGTAGTTCAGTGGTAGCGCAAGCGCCATGTTTTCGGCGATCCCGGGTTTCGATTCCACGCTTCAAATATTACTTTCGTTATTCGTTCCCGCGGTTCTTATGAATATATATCCCTCAATATTGTTCAATTGATTAGATGGGGGACAGAATCACATGTTGCGGTATTCACTTAAGTGATGCCGATCATTGATTGTCGATAGAAATAAAATTACAAAAAATTGTCGAACCTAGTCCGACAGCGAATAAACGAAAATGAAAAATACTGACTAAAATAAATAAAATCAGTAAAATAAAGTCCGATATAGTTAAGACACTTTTAATTCGTCGTTTACAGAAGAAACAAAACTCCATCTTAACCATTGGACTTTATTTTACTGATTTTATTTATTTTAATCACTATTTTTCATTTAATTATACATTTGTCTCGGCGTGCTGGTGCCATTATTTAACAAATAAACAAATTGACCTCTGACGTGTACTTTAGCATGATGCCGCCCGTCAGTCCCAAGTTCTTCATCACGCTCGACGGCGTCGGCTCCACGCTCTTCGGTTCCCGCTTGAAGAACACGCCCCTGTGGGCCGAGGACGACGACATGGACGTGACGCCGCCGCCCATGCTGTTACCGACCCCCGCCCACCACCACTCCACCGCCTACCAACCCGGTCCCATCAGGGGGGTTAAGGGTATCCGATGGGGCGCGCGCGAACAAAGCGTCAACTACGACGATGGCATCGAAATGGAGGATCAGTCGCTGCCGGATAATCTGGACGGAATCCAGTTCGTGGTGAACAACCGCGACGCCGACCAATCAATTGACGGTGAGTCTTGGTAAATCGACGATTTCACGTTGTAAATCGATGTTTTGTTTCAGTTATTGTTTCGGCAGTGGTGCGAGAACGTAATTCGGGGTGGGCAATTCGTAAATGGTCTGTGATGGTATGTAATTTTTTTTCATATCTGATAATTTATGAAAAAAAAATTATAACACCTGATCATTTTTTTATATTTATTTAGGGACAGAAATGTACGTAAGCCACACAAAAATGACATCAACAATTGTTTCGAGAAAAAAATTTTGCAATGGAATTTTACAAATAAAAGTAGTTGTTGTTTTTAGCATTTGTTGACCATAAAAATGACTGTTTGTATCGAAACACTTTGCACAGCGGAATTTGAAAATGAAAGTTGTTGATGTTGTTTCAAATATTCCGACAAACCTTTCAGCATTTGTAGACCATAAAATATTTATTGTTAGTGAAATGAATATCTACTATAAATTTATTTGTCCATTCTTTTTATCTTGACTATCTCGTCTTAGACATGGCACCTGTCGACCAGAACGAGACCTTAGAATCTGATCAGTCGACCGAGGCCATGGAGCTCGAACCGACCCGAAGCAAGAAGCTGGAAGAGCGATGCCGCTTCTGGCCCGCCTGCAAGCACGGAACTCTGTGCGAGTATCACCACCCCAGTGTCACTTGCAAGTAAGTAAACGTTGATCTGTAATGAATGGGTTCAGATATAGCCGAAATTACTCTGTTAGCCTATTCAATAATATTGAAAAATTCAAGTAACGAGATCCCTATGTAAATATGCGCACTTTTCTTGCACATCACCTCCGTACAGATTTTAAATTTCCGCAATTACTTTATTTATTTAAAAATGTAATCTAACTAACTCGCAAATCCATAAAATAACTATTTAACCGATGTAAGCATTCAGTTGCTGGTGGTCTTGTAGCTAGCTAGTTACTGCAGCTGGCGTAATAAAGGCAAATAAGGGAATCATTTGTGTGTGATGATGACAGATACAGGGTAAATTGATGTTAAAAACTGTGAGAAAATATTGCGAATCTACGGGCTTCACACTTTTTTACAAAACAATTGTTTTGTAAAAAAAGTGTGAAGCCCGGTTGCCTATCTGTTGTCATCGATTTGTCATCAAGACCTTACCAAAATCATTAAAAATTTTGTTTAATCACTCATTTTTTTTTTTTTTCGATTACAGGGCGTTTCCCAACTGCAAGTTCGGCACTAACTGCCGCTACATTCACCCTAATTGCAAATTCGACGCCAGCTGCGCCAAGCGGGATTGCCCCTACACGCACGCTAGTCCCCGAAACCTCTCCCGAGACATCCCCTCCGTGATGGCGGTGGGCGGTCCCTTCACCTCCACGCCCGTGCGACGGCCGCTTAAAATCAGAACGGTACCGGCCACCCTGCCGATCATGCCGCCGCCCAAGATCCGCTGTCGTAACTTTCCCACCTGCAGCAACGTAGACTGCACGTTCTATCATCCCAAGGTAAGCACCGTGCTTTTTCCACGCAACAGACGCGCTATTCATTACAAATCGAATGCAGAGCTTATTTTAGTGATGGTATTCAGTGTGACCAGTATTGTAATTAAAGCGCGGGAGCACGTCGAGATGAATATCGAATAAATAAAAAATAAAAATTGAATACTAGCGCTTAACGCTAGTGCGGCCAGGCAGCACTTTCGCAGGTTTCATTCGAATATTGCTATTATTATGAGGTCACAGCGTGGCATTTGCGTCAGAGGCGTTTCAGATGCGCATTCAGGATTTTGTACATACAAAAATGGCGAAAACACTTTATTGTTATATAGGTTGCCTGATATTCATCGGTTACAGTTACAATGACTAGTATGTTGCGTTTCCTATCTTTTAACTTTCTAGTCTCCTCTATTTTTTTTGTTTCCAGCCATGTCGATACGCCATGCGATGCACGCGTCCGGATTGCACTTTTTCGCACCCCGACGCACCGACCAGAGACAAAATGAAATGGTCCAAGGGTCAGACGAAGGAAGCGCCTAAACCCACGCATATTAGGTACGTAGGAGTCATTTTTTTGGTATAGCGACATTTACCATGTTAGGGGGAAGAAAAAAATCGTTAAATATGAAAGATCAGCAAATATTTATTTCTACTTTGAAAAGCCAGTTTTCATGAAAAAACAGTCTATATTAAAATTAATAAATGTCTCCTTAGTTGTATATTTGCTATTCGACAAATACAGTACATAGCGAAATTAAAAAGATACAATTAATAAAAAGTGTTGTTTTCGACCAGAGAAAACTAGGAAACGGCAACTTCTTGGATAATAAAGATGCTTATTATATTATCTTCGAACACATATTACAATAATCACGAAACGAAAATTGTATTAAATATCTGGTAAGTTTCACAAAAAATAATAAAACATTAGCAGATAGTTGACCACTTCTGTGGGCCTAGCGCGTCTTCTCGTCATAAGATACACCATGGTTTTATTTTCTTTCGTAATTTTGGTTTATTTTATTTTTGGACAATGGTTTCCCTGATATATACATATTCCTTATTTATATTTTGCAGTGGGAGAACCTTCGCCGTGGAACAGGTTCGGCAAAAAATAGTGGTAACTACCGCTAAGGTTGCCAATACCTAAGGTTATATACATGTATATATTCAGAATAGTCTCACTTCGGTTAATCATTTCGCGTTGATTTTGTGTAGTATTTTTTTCTCTTTATCTCGTGGAGATTAAAATATTATTGAAATAAAACTATTGTTTTAAGAATGTACCTTGCTTCGTCGTGTGAATTTATTTGCGAAAGAAATACTACATAGATTCAATTTAAATGTTAAAGTTGGTACAAAATGTGCATTGTTACCGAAGTATCATTTATCGCACGACGTTTATTGACACACGTTTTATTCGAAATTGTCGGACTCTTCTCGGGTTTTACGTTCCCGAATCTGATTTCCAGCGGAAACCTCATGTGTACAGTTCTCGGCTATTTCCATTTACTATGGATCAGCGGAGTGCCATTTTGAAGGTCAGAGGTTTTTTTGTTGAGTTGTAAGAGCTCAATGTGCGGAGGTCACCGTATGCTATTCAAATAGTTCACATTCTTCATTGTCTTGCGATGAGACTTTGCCTTTTTCGTTCCAGCTCATTTTTTCATTTTCACCTGAACGATCACGCGTCTAAGAACGACATGCTCTGATTAACGAAAATCTGATTTGCGTAAGTTTTTTCTTAGTTCCAACAACTAATACTATATTATATTTTCAAACAAAAAAATATTACTCTAAATCTCGGCTGTTGATCACTTGGAAAGTATTAAACTATCAACCGGAATCCTTGACTAATTTTTTTTTTTCAAAAAATGAAACATAATTATTCGTACATATTATTCGTATATATTTTATTGAGTCTAGCCAACTCACCGTCGTGTTATGCCTCGTTACACCACGAGTTGACATAATGAATGTTAATGGGGATGCATGTCATTAATTATGTCTGATATATTTTGATGTCGAGGGACATGCCTGTGTTCAATTATTTTTCTTTAATGAAATTTGCAGGCTTCAATTGATGTGTAGGTTTGCGAACACCCTGTAGAATAAATTATGTTTGTCTTTTTGTTCACCAGGGGTCGCTTTTCAAGTAACTTGAGGTTGGGTGCGTTTTAATTCATGTTGACCATGTCGTTCTCCGGCTAAATGAACTATACGATTTCACCGCTATGCTCAACGCACCCATTTTCGAATCTATTCGAAATAAGTACATTTTTTTTGGCATTTTGCCCAAAAATGGCGACAAGCAAGTGATGTTGAAGTTGGTCGTTAACCTTTTGATTGCAAATAGCTTGTGATAATTATTTAAGGCCGAGTTGTCAATGCCATGTTGTATGAGAATCTGATCAGAAAAACACTATCTCGTTCATGTCGGTCGCGCTATAGACAAGCTGGGTTTTTGGTGACGTGAAAATGCTGAAGTCAACGGGCAGGTCGAAGCCCAAGACCTCGTAAGTATGGATTTAAGATTCGTGTAGATCATTCATTTGTAAACATAGTTCATAAATGTTTTTCCGGGTTGCCTACAGAATTGGACAACCGCCCACAAACAAACTGTATACTTGGCTAGACAACCTTAATGTTTACATGTGGCCTGTAAAAAAACTTACAGGGCTCTTGCATCCCACCCCAACCTTTCTTTAATAACTTTGGGTATAGTGCCGCCCTATACAAAACAATTTGGACAAACACTAGAAGTTGCTGCCCATCATATTTCAAGCTTTGCTTGTGTCTCATTGTTATAAATTTCACTTTTTATCACCAAGTTTTAGTTAGCCAAGAATTAAAAAAGAAATGGTAGATACCGTACTAAATGAAGATGACGATATTTAGATTTTAGATTTAGATATACACATGTAAATAAATTCAATTCGACACTGCATAGGTCTACTCCCTGGCCAGTTGCCCTCGGTAGCAACCAGTGCACAAACAAACAAAATTTGTTGTAATCAATATGCCGTGCACGAGTAGATCGAGCTGATTGATTCTCCTGATTAAAATTTGAATACATGATTTGTTTTTGCGAACAGGTTTAATTTCGACTGGCTGTTTTTCAAGCGAACCTACAGTTTGTCGAAGCTGTTGTTTCCAAGTGTCTGCTCGCTCACAACCGTACTCTTTCTGCTATTATTATCAATCGCATTAATTGGTGAGTCATTCAAATACTTTTTTTTTGGGGGGGGGTGTTATAATTATTTTAATTAAGCAATGTCGTCATTGACAACTCCATTTACATGTTGGAGGTGATTCTTAGGGTACTGGTGATTTGTTGCTAAGCTGATATGTTCATGGGGTAATTTTTTATCGATGCCACATAAAAAAATTCAGGGCCAGCCACCCTTTGATATTTTATTTTGTTAGTGATTTGTTTTTAAGTTCACCTGATTTTGATCTTCGGAAAATGTATTTTGAAAAATTCATTTTACAGAAAACATTTTGAAAACTTTTGATGTACATGAATTTTTATTATTCTTAATCATATTTTTCATTCAAATACAGAGCAATATCTGATCTACAACGTTGGGTTAATATCAAGCGAGTATTACAGCGTTTTGGGCAGCCGAGACTATACCGGATTCTGGCTGGTGACACGAAATAGCGTCCTCTTTATTTTGGCTGATGCTTTTGTAAGAGTTGTTCTTCATCGTTTCTTATTTTAATTTATTCTAATAACTTTTTCATTTTCACGCATTCCTTAAAAATAATTAAAGTATCGTAAACATGTGCTTTTGACAGTTATAGAAATCATTTTAATACAATAGTTATACAATTATATTCAGCCAGTTAAATTAAAAATAATGATCAAACAAAATTCAAATTAGTGATGAAAAATTGATCCTTTTTATTTTTATTTAGATACTCAGCACCAAAAACTATGTGTGCAACGTTCTCTACATATCGTGGCGCCAGCTACTCTGTCGCGCTATCCATCGGCAATATTTCAAACGAATAAACTTCTATCAGATCAATGTCTTGGACGACGTCATTGATAACCCGTAAGTGAAAGAAATTGTCTGCAGATAGCAACACTCGAAACTGGCCTTCACAGACTGTGTTTAGATTTATTTTTTGACAACAAATTATTTTGCCGTGCTACCACGTTTTGGTTGATTATTTTATATTAAATTTATTCTCTCTTTTTATCCAGGGACCAGCGTATCACTCAGGATGTGGACAAACTATGTCAAACGTGGAGCCAAATCATCGCCGTGGTCATCGTTACCCCGTTCACGGTGGCCTACTACACTTACGCCGCCTACAGCAGGTACATCAATACGTCACTAAAACCTTGACTTGTGTTTCTCTGATGATCGATTCAAATTAAAATTATTAAAAAAAATATTCATTATTAGATTGGTTTCCAGTAATAAATTTCCATTTTGGAGAACTAATTACGTTTGATTCAAATAAATGGTTTTTGGTACGAATGTTCTGACACCTCTTCAGATCGAGTAGTAACGTGTACTGTTCTCCTAATCTCGCAGCACCAGCTACGTGGGCCCCACCGGAGTGTTCCTTTTCTTCATCCTAGGCACCATCGTCAACAAACTTCTCATGTTCGTATCCCATTATTTTATTGAGTTGACCACGTTGCGCAATTTTAATGTTTTTTAAAGTTAATTCTTTGGCTAATAATCATGACAGGTCGCCTATTGTCAAGGTGGTGGTCAAGCAGGAGAAGCTGGAGGGCGACTTCCGTTTCAAGCACATGCTTATCCGGTCCAATGCCGAGACGATCGCCTTCTACAACGGCGGACCCATCGAGTCGGTTAAGACCAACATGAAACTGCAGGAGCTGATTGATATGCAGATGAAGCTGGCCAATCGACAGTATCCTCTCAACAGTACGTTTATATGAGCTCACTATCTCATTGTTTGTTGTATCCCTCGTGTCGTCTTCTGACCCCGACCCTCGATCCCGTGACACCTGGTGACTTATGGGAGCAGGAGTCCCTTGAGTTTTCTTGACAGAATACAGGTGGTTTGCCATTGCCTTCCCCGCGCAGAACCACGAGCCAATCCAACGATCGACTATACCGGGAATCGAACCTAGATCCGCTGGTTGGTCAAGCTCAGTGAATATTACAACCGACTGCAGTGTGGGCGGTCCTGGGTTCGATTCCTGGCGCAGACTCCCGTTTATTCGATCCTGGGATACTGGCGACAACATTACTCATATAATTATTTGTATAACTATTTATTTATGTTGTTATGCATTTTTATAATAACTCTCATACAGTAGTCGATAAAAATTATTTCTTCAAATAAATAATGATGTGAATGTTTAAAATTTTTAAATTTGTTTCATCTATTTTTTCTGCAGTGTCTACCAACATGTTCGACTATCTCGGCAGCATTGTCAGCTACTTGGTGATCGCATTTCCAATTTTCACTGGAAAGTACGACAGTCTCAACAGCGTGCAGCTCAGTTCCATCATCAGTAAAGTACGTTTTTTCGCTATTCGTACGATTTTCTTTGGAATTGACATTAGTCTGGTGTTTGCTTTGGGCCATTTCATTTTAACTTGTGGCTTATTTTCTTTTTCTCTGTGAATTATTATTTTTTTCTCTAGAATTCCTTCGTCTGTATGTATCTGATCAACTGCTTTTCCCAGCTGGTCGACCTCTCGACCAAGGTTACCGACATTGCCGGCACAACCCACAGGTGCTGGTGACATTTTATATTCTAGTTATATTATATTTTATATATTTTAGTTATATTTTATATCTGGTTATATTTTAGTTATTAACCATACATTTCATTGTAATTGTTCAGTAAGGTTGCATTATATTTTATGACTTTGCTAACTTGGTTTTTTTTTGTCTGTTCGCGTTAAGAACAGAGTGGCCCAACTGATTGAGGAGTTAGTGCAACTACCGACCGCTCCGGCGGACAACGGCGAGGACGAAAATGACAAACCCGAGAAGCCGCTAGAACTGACCAGTCCGCCAGCCCCCCAGAAAGACCTGCCCGAGGACACTTACTTTTCTCTGAAGAAGATATCTTACGGAGCGCCTCGTACGAGTACTGATTTAGTCAAAGGTAATTTCTATATTACAAAATCATTTAGTTGCAATTTTTTCTCTTATCAATGGTTCGTAAAAGTCAGGTATTTAGCAAATAAATAGTAGTAAGAAGTATTTTTTGTTTACGTTTTACAACGATATTTTGAAATAATATCTTTTTGTGTCATCTGAAGTTTTTCCAATGTAACTAACTGGCGCTCTGTATGCGCTTGGAATAATATGCATTTTTTAAAACGATTTTTCTTGTTCACTACACCATTGACTGTAGATTTGAGTCTCGTGGTTAAACGTCACACTAACGTGCTTGTCACTGGGTCATCCTCCAATGGAAAATCGTCGCTGCTAAGGGTGCTTCGAGGTCTATGGCCTATCAGAAGAGGTAATCGATGCTGAATTTTGCCTACAATTTTAATAGGGATGAAATACTGAATTTTGCGTGGATATAATCAATCATTTAATCGGTCAGGCAGGCTTTCGATCACTCGACTATGCTTGTGACTTGATTATACAAATTTGTATATCCATCATCAGGCAAACTACATCGCAAACTTAAGGCGACTCCGTCCGACATCCTGTACCTGCCGCAGAAGCCTTATTTCACCAACGGAACGTTAAGACAACAGGTAGGACCAAAATCTATCCTAATTACGAATCTCTCTCAAACGATTCTCAAGTGGTCTCACCACAAGCTATATATTCTGAAGAGGCACTGTACGCTTGCAATCCGCAGATCGTTTACCCCTTGGAAGACGACGGCGCGGAAATCGACGAGTTATTTCGTGAGGAAGACGCTGCAATTACGAAAATGCTGACCCTGGCCCATTTGCAGTCTCTGCTGGAGAGAACGGGTGGATTGGACGCTGAAGTTTCTTGGAATTGGTACGACCATCCACCTTTGGCTTTTTGCATTGATATAATCGATAATGGTTTATAATTTGAAACGAATTATTTTTATTTAAAAAAATCAGGTTCGACGTTTTGTCTCCCGGAGAGATGCAGAGACTGAGTTTTGTGCGACTATTTTACCATAGACCAAAGATTGCCCGTTAGTATTGTTTCTAAATTTATCTTTACCTTTTTTTTTTAACGTTTTCCCGTTTTTCTTCGTAATATATTGCTTATGCTTCATGCTGTATTAAAAACGGCTAAAAATAACCGAAATACTTTTTAAAACAACTTTTACCTTATCTATTAAATGAAATGAAAATAATGAATTGCAATTATTAAGTAAGCTAAAATAATTAATTTGCAATTAATAATTATATGAAAATATAGTTGCAATGAATAACTAAATAAAAATAATTAATTGTGATTAATAATTAAAATGAAAACATTTTAGAAGGATACCAATATTTTTTCAGTTACCATATCCGAAATAATAAATTACTGTGAAAATCTTAAAATTAATAGTGTACTTACAGTAATTCAGTTGCATCATTAAAAAAATAAATATGAAATATTCTGTTTAGATGTCTCATGTTTGTGTAAACTATGGTACTGCATTTTAGGGAAGGTTTTGAAAGAAGGTTTAGTAATTTTAACTTTAAAAACGATTTTTTCGTAGTATTGGACGAGGCCACTAGCGCAATGGGTTTAGACTTGGAGATCGTTCTGTACGAGGAGTGCCGGCGACTGGGCATCACGCTGGTATCGGTCGGTCATAGAGAAAGTCTGCGGGCGTTTCACGATCACTTCATCCACTTGGAGGGGCACGGCGACTGGAGCGGGGGAAGTCTGGAGAGTTACCGGGTAGCTCAACTGCCAAACGCCGGAGCGAGTGGCGACTGGACAGATCAGGATGCGGATCCAATTTGAGTGCATCAAATGACGGTCAGTTAAATTATTTTATCACGTTTGAATTCTCGTTTTGACTCAATACAGCTGAGACATATCGGAGAACAATGCAATTAAATATTTAAAATTATTTAGCTTTACGTTGTAGAGTAATTCCTGGTCGTAGCCAAAACATCAGGTGCTTTTATATATTTTGTGCGTGAATAGGGAGACAGTGAAATTTCAGTTAACTTTATTTTTGCCATTACGTTTTAACGTTCTCTGGTTTAATATTGTTAATATTAGTTTTATATTATTGCAATGATTTCTTTAATAGAGTATATTCGTTTATTTATTTATTTTTTAATCGATTCCAGATCTTAGAAGCTTTCGTCGAAACAACTTACGCTAAATATGTTAAACCACATCGTGCCATTAGCATCGTGCCATTTTCTATAGTTTTAGTTGAATTTTTATCTGGATTTTTTGTATAGGACCAAGTGCGCTAAGATGAGAGAAGTAGACGATATTTTAGTAATTAAAAATTAGATTTTTGCTATTGCCATATGCCCCATTCTTACATGATTGCTTGTCCTAGAACGTTATTGTTGCAAAATTGTACTTTATCAGGTGCATTAAGATGACTTGGCCATTTTTTCCATTTTAGATCTTACAATTTTATTTATCATTAGACCTTGCTCTGCTACACTGAAAGGCACATAAATATTAAAACTAAGCCCATTATCGATATGTGTGTGGACTGATACCGGCACAAAACTTCTTTAAACTTCACTGAAAAGCAACCAAGAGTTAGGCCTTTATCGATTTGTGCGATAACTGTTAACGGCACAAAATCTGTTTTTATTTTTTTAAAGTTATTACTAATATTAATATATCTCCAAAATTACCTTTACAATTTCGGGCGATCCTACGCATTGTTATGGAAACACTGCAGGGATTCTTTTAAATGAACTAACCCAACTCAACGAACTAATTGGGTCTCTGGAACCCCCTCAGTGAGCATCAATAACTTTGGTGCACACAGAGAGATATTTATAAGCTTCGCAAGTACCTGTATCCGTGCCAAATTTATACTGCATGGCGAATCTGCCACTACCAATCTATTTACGTCACTGACCTGGATGACATTTGCAATCGGCAGCGCCTTTTTTTTTTGGCTCGCTTCGATAGATTGCGAAAGTGGATCAAATCAGATAAAAGATTGCTAGATGGCCGCAACGGCGATCCACCATTCGAAATACATCGGTATTGTTGGAAAAACGTGAAGAAGGGTTGACGATATCGTCAAGCTGGACGCTGCGATTATTTATCAGAAAATTCCTCGCGCTGACAGCAGATGCAGCGACCGCTAAGTTATTGCAAATGTTTAGTTTAAAAATGAGTTTCTGGTAAACGACGTCGGCCTGTTTTGACTCCTGAGGCCCCATGGCAATACTGGTGGATATATCAAGTGAGTACGCCTTTGTGTGTGAGCGAAAGTGGGTTACACCTGTGTTGTGAATTTGCGAAGCATCGTGAATTTGGTGTTGTTTTCGCCGCATGAGAGTTTTTTTAATATTTTACAATTGACAGCAACTTTCGGCACATTTGTTAGAAATGTTGCACATGCTTGAAGATTTAGATTTAGATGGGGTAATTGCCGAGCCGTAGCATTATGGCAATATATGGGATTGTACTATTTGCAAAGGAGGCTCACCAGGGGAGGCTACCTAGTAATTTGAAATTTGGTCTAGTCTAGGCTTCTGACCTAGGTAGGTATCTTAAACGTGCACCCGATCGGCAACGTACAGGCACGGGTCTAACGACTTTACATCCATTCCAAAGGAAGGAACGCATTTTTGTCACCCGAAGAATTCGGGAGGTTTAGGTTTGGATCCGAAACGTGATCACGCGCAAAGATGTGCTCACACGATTCCTGTTCCCTTGATATTTTCTATTTAACCAAATTCATCACGTCGTAGCGAAATATAAATAAAAAAGAAGCGAAAAATAAAAATCGTTAAAGATAGAAATTATCAGTACCAACTACCAGTACTATCGTCGCAGCTCAGTGGCAGAGCATCCGCCATGTGCGCGGCGATCCCTGGTTCGATTCCCAGTTCGGCCTTACGTTATTCGATCCTTAGGTGCAGGTTCAAATGTGCCCCTTCACAATTGTTGAATATATTAAAGAGGCACACAATTCCCTGTTGTGATGTTCACTTCAGTGAGGACGATCATTGATTGTCCATTTAAGAAAATCTAGGCTACAGCGAGATTTCAATTTACGCCTAGATGAGTTATACAGCAGTGTAAAAGAAAAACAACGTGAAAGGTTTGGCGCAAATCGGATGTGCGTGCATTATACTTTGCAGGTGCTAATGATCTCTTTTTCACCTGAGACCTTCGACATGTGCATGCATAAATAAGATCTAGACGACAGTTTTGATTATGTCATCTTTCATTAAAATTTCAATATAAAATGTTGGCGATGAACGCCAAATACCCGCGATGATGCCATATTTTACTACTTTTAATTTACAGTCAGTGAATGGAAAATAAAAATGTTTATTGTAATGCTTTGTAGCGAAGCAAATAAAATTGCAGACACTGCTCCATCGTCTCAAAAGTTTTGCGCGTCTCAAAGATAAACAAAAATGGTTTATTTTACCATTTATGAAAGCCTGAAAAAAATGCAGATTTACCGGATAATTGTTATTTTAAATGCATGTACCGGTAGCTAAACAATGCCACGTTATTTATTTATTTATTTATTACGATAGACCACTGAAGTACCTTATATTTCAGGTGCGCGGTAACTTGTTTCAAAAGCTCCCCCTAATGCTGTACCGCCATACACGCCAGGGCAGAATGTAGACTCACACCACATTCGCAGTCAGGTAACAACACAAAGGTTTGCTGCCGCTCTCGTTGATCATTCTCATTGATCCAAATTGTGCCAAATATCGATGAAAGCAATGTTTAAAGTTTGAAAATAATTAAAAATCATAATAGTCCAAATTTAAATAATAAAATGTCCAAAATTGTTAATGAATTTGGGGAAATAACGTTATGGTTAGTAAAACAATTTTAAATTTTGATCAAATTGGCAAACACAGGTCAATACCATAAAAATATCATATTTAATATTACTCGATTTATTTATAATTGATTCGCGGTCTCAGGGGGGGGGGGGACACCTATCCCGCTTACCAAGACACACACACACACACACATATCCAAATACCCGGCGTGGGATACATGGCGTGGCTCTGCCGGATCGATCAATACCGGTTTAATCACGCTTATGGAGAGCGCTGGACCGGAACCACGTTTTGCCAGTAATTCACGCGAATCACGAACGCACGCACACACACAATAAGTAGTACAGGACCTCGCTTCGCGCAACAACAACAAAAAATATACAATAACGATTTTTCTCCCCCTCTCATTTCCCGCTACCAACCGGTTTCCCTTTTCTCAGTTTCACCACTTTTCGCACATGCACTACAAAAAATATCGAGGAACAGTCGACGACGCGCCGCATCGTAATGACGGCCGGAGTGAACCAACAGTAGCGGCGGTAAAAGAAAATAAAATCGCGGCGTGCTGAAAAAAAAATACAACTCCGAACTGCGCGCGGTGTGCGTAGAAAGGAACGATGGTGCGTTGGCCGAGACTGCGGTTGGCGAGACCGCGTTTTCTTCGTTCTCCGCGTGCGGGAATGAGGTGACGTTTAACCGGGCATTGACAGCACGCGGTCGGACCGGTCTTTTTTGTTTCACTCGGCGTGTTTTGTAGCCACGAGTCGGGAGGATTGATGTGGCCATGTTGTTTCGAGGCGGCAATCCGTTCGGCACCAAAACGGAGAAGGCCGGCGCGGATATGAACCGGTCCCGTCACTGGACAGATGCCGCTGTGCTGGGCATGGAGATTCTGGGACGCAGCGTGGCACTGTCCAACAACAACTACAACAATACCAACGTGTCGCACAACAACAATCCTGGTGACGGGTAAGTACATCAATTTGTGTTATTTAATTTGGCAAATTTTAGCATTACGAAGGATGACGTGTCAACGTGAGCACTTTGCAAATTGATGTGGGGAAATGTTGGATGGCATCTCTGGTGGGAGTGGTTGACATTTGGCATGTATTTATGGTGAAACAATTTTTTGCTCGCAAGTTCAACTATACACCGGCAAACCTGCACATTACCTTTAAATAAGTACATACAGTTTACCGGTGCTTCGTTCCAGCATACATGTCTGTATGATTCAAGCACTTTGTGGACAAACAAAGAAATCTAATACAATCTAAAAATATACAAAATTTACGTTCGACTGTCCGAAAAAAGTCCGACTGGTCGTACGGTGGTCATGGGTAAGAGTCTCTGAGCGCGCTCTTGTTTATTCGATCATTGATGTAGTGATTTTCACGTGACCTTGTGTGACGATATCGCCATCTGGTGACAGAATGCTCCGCGAAAGGTGATCATAGTGTAAAGTAATCATTTACGTTACGTCGAGAGAGTAAAATAAAAATTGGATTATAAATGCAGTATTTTGTTGTACGCGAATTTAGAGAAACCTTTAAGTAAAGTCTGATCCAGTCACTCATACTTTGTCAGCGCGTTAAAAATATTTTATCGAGCAAGTACTAGCAAAGTCATTCATATGGGGGGGGGGATTAAAAGGAATTTTTGTTGAGTTTTCCCATTTTGTACAGGTAGTTTTACATCTGCATAAAAAATGTATACGATAAGGGTTAATACACTCAGAATAAGCATAAAACATTCAATCAACCAGGGACTATTTAATTTAGACTGTACTATCAGCGTGTCAATGTGATTGGTTTTTTTTCGCATTGATGCCATGTTCAAGGGAAATATACATGCATCTGGGGTTTTGAGGATTAACATTTAATGCGATGTTGCGATGTGCAGTCGCTTTTAAATTGGTTATCGGTTTGCAAGCAGCTGTGCATGTAGTTCCAAATGCATCCAAATATGTTCCCCTTATTTACCCACAACCATCACTTACTCACCCCTGAGAATCATTGATAAACGTCATATCATTACACGGAATCTGTAATCTAAACTGCATCGGTCAGTAATGAATAGGAAGTGTGTGAACATCGCTATCTAACATTGTCAGAATTATTGCGCTGCTCTATCGCAAACAATCGCAGTGGGAATTTTTGGTATCCATGTATTATTGGCCTACTCCATAGATCAGCTTCGCTAAGTCACGAATATATATATTTTTTTTAATTCACCGTAGCGCCTAGTGCACTACAGGAATACTGCACCCTCGTGTCTCTTTGGAGAT
>JAUJYS010001146.1:0-18572 GCA_033995665.1 Melogona broelemanni | reverse complement strand
TTTTTTTTTTTAAATCACCGTAGCGCCTAGTGCACTGCAGGATTACTGCACCCTCGAATCTCTATAGAGATTATGTGAGATCAAACTATACTTTTTTTTTACCGCGTTATAATGAGTTTCAATTTTGTTCCTCTGAGGAGTAAACACAACCTGAGGCGGTCTGACTTTTAACTTGAAGGAATCAAGACTCGTTGTCTTTGATTGCCTCGGAAATGTGAATGTCAACTGCCGTTGGATGCGTTCGCCATTTTTCTGGGAGTTGAGCCAATTTTGTGTGTATCACGTGCTCGTATGTCTCAGTTGATTAACGTTAGAAATGATACGTACAGTACGCTGCACTGTGGTGCACGTAAGCTATCGAATAGCACTTCTCTAATGTGTGGAATGAGCGTAAATTAATATACCCTGCTATGTCAATACGTCATTATTCGTATCGTGCACAACTGTACAGTAGTACAGGTGACTGAGTTGTACTGTTAGTAATAATAGTTGAGGTAGGACGTCTATAATTCAAACAAAAAAGAACGTGGTTCGGTACAGCGCCGAAATAAAGACGAACAGAGTCTGGCGAACTCTCTTATATCCAGCGTATTTTTTTTAAAACTTTAAACTACCCATAGGAGGCGACCTTGTAAATTTACCTAGCTTAGGTTCATAAAAGTGTATTATTAATTAAGTGTATTATTATTAAGTATGTACCTGTAATCGTACAGGCATCACGGATCCCGCGGCTTAGTTTATTTTTGAAGGAAGGCGAGCGTACGAATTTCTCTCGGCTAAGACTTTCGCCCGAAAAATACCTGAGGTATCTGTCTGGAATTGAACCCGCGTTACTGACACAGTAGACAACACACTAACCACTATGCCACACTGTACCTATGCTTTACAGATTGAACTGTTGCGTTTTGTAATTTTATCCAAATTGCTGCCAAAGACACTGTCATTAAACAGCAACGCTTTCGGCTCCTGACCTCAACTATACAAGTTAGGCAGCCTCCTAGGAGCTTGGGAAAAATAATACATGAAGGCGAGAGTTACAGTGCTTGGACAACCGCGTTCAGTCGAGTCGCCTCAGACTCCTGATTACGTCATAGACATGTAACAATAACAATAGGTTGAACTAGTGAGTTACAACTATTTTTGTTACTGTTATCATTTTGAATGTACGACTGGCATGTTTATTGTTGGGTTCAATGTGTACCGATAATTTTGAAGCGAACTGTACTGATGTGCGCCAGTACGGCGAGCCTCACGCGTAATGTTATCTCGGTTCCTGTTTTTTTCGCACGACAAAAGAGTTGACGTTGGAATAATTCTCGATCACGACGCCTAATTAATATCGGGTCAGCAGTCGCGTTTTGGGGTCACCCAATCTATGTACGCGTGAGATGAGCGATAGAAGAGAGAGAGAGAGAGGGAGCACCACCTGCGAAAATGGGTTGGCTCAATTTGGCCGCTCGCTGATAGACGAGTGAGTGGTGGTGGGCCAACGTATAAAACCTGTTTGCGGCCAAACCCCAAGATCAGGTTTTTAACAATTTAACCCCGCTCGTTCATTGACCACGCATTAAAGGTCTGGCCTTCGTGCGACGTTTTGTTTCGCAAGAGCGGGTCAATCCCCAGTCCTAATTGTCGACGAAAGTTAATGAGATTCCGAACTCTGAGCTGTCTTGCTCATGCATGCACTATTCTTATAATCGCTAATATTTTAATAAGGCACATGTTTGCTTCAGTACAGCCTCGCCTGTACAGGTAGTGTGTACCGCCTTTGAACGTGTTTGCGTATTAAGTTTTCAATACCAATAATTAATTTCCGAAATAATAATACGTTGGTTGCACTTGAGCAAACATCAAAATCAAATGAAATAGTATGGCTTATGAACTTAATTAACACAAGAATATTTAAGAACACAAGAATATTTGGAAGCCGTCAAAAGTTTAAATTTAAAAAAAAAATGTAGTTTGCATCTTGATTTCGATAAAAATAACATTATCTTAGCTTCAGGTTATTTTAATTTTGCAGTATGTTATTGACAAATTCTTTTACTCCGTGTCATATGTATATCACCCGTTCATGAAAATGGAAACGTTGTGGAATTGTCTTGTTTCCAAACAGTTTTCCGCATGGTGCTTATCGATTTTGGAATCAAGCCACTACTCGGTTGGACAAGACATGAAAACGTGCCATTTTCTAAGTTTGGAAAGTTTTGGTTGTTGAGCTTTCGTCTTATGGATGGATATCTGTTTAGGTGTATTCTACTTGTAGAAAAAAAGCAGTCTAACTGTTGCCTATAATCAGTTGAATTATTTTTGTTCAAATTGTGCAGTCTTGCCAGCCTCTGTAGAACATTGCGAGCAAAACATACTGTACTTTCCTGTTGGGTAAATAGTGACATTTCGAATGGCATCCAACGAGACTAATCGGGTAGTTAGTTGGGTGACCGTCGTAGTAGAAGGGGGCGTTGTAACCACTCACACAAAATCCCGACACTCCCATACCCGCTCGCGGTAACCCGGCACATTAAATTGGTAATTGTGTCTGGCTTTGGGTCATCCTGAAAGAGTGACCACCACCACGACCACGACCGAGATGATTGAGCTCTTGGCTAGCTGTTGCAGTCACGTTGACCGACCGTCGCCCCACTGCATCATCATCATCATCACCACCGTGTGTGTGCCGCCTTCCGCTCTTGCCCTGTGCGACGCCACCGCCACCGTCGGACCTGCAGAGCCATAAATTATCGGTTGGCTACCGCCGTCTCTCACTCGCTGTGTGTGTCAGAGACTCACCCGATGCCGCTGCGACTTTAGTCGCAGTCGGGGGTGGTGGTTTGAGGAAAATGGGTACTGTACCGCATTTTGAGGGAAGGTGATGGGTGGTGGTGGTGGGGGAAGTCCACCTTGGTGGTGGTGGCTGTCTAGGTCGTCTTGAGACCCGTTTGAAGTCACATATTGCCAAAGCAACACGAATGGTACATAATCTCCTGCAATGATATTCACTCAGTGAGGGGAATTTCCCCCCTGAAAACTAGATTTCACATTGTTGTGTATATGAACGGAAAAAGGAACGCGTTTCTTTTCTGTGGTACTTTGGAACGTCTTCGTTCCTATTTCAAGGAATACATTTTTGAAACATTTTCGTTCATATTTCTAGGGAGGAACTGTAGTTCCTATTCCTAGGAAGCGAACTTTTTTGTCCCTGTCTTAAAGGAACTATAACGGTAGTTTCTTTGTGGAACATGTGCCAAAAAAAAAAATGCCTTCGTGCGTGCGAGACATGTTATTTTTTATTTTTTTTTAATGTGACTCTGGTTTTAGCGAAAACTCGTACTGTTATCACTTTTATAGAACATATTGGAAACGCGTGTTAATTAAGGATTTTCCCCCCCAACATGCCGATCTGACGCTTTTGGGCTGCGTGATGATAGATGCACAAAGGATGTGCTTGTGGAGGAAACCACCCACATCGGCTAGTTGTGATTGATCCAAAATCTATGGTTGGACCCACCGGTGATCCGGTTAGGAAAGTGGAGCGTTCGATAATTGAAGCTCGCGGGTCGCGGAAATGTTTGTTTGCATGGACTGACTGGTGGAGCTGCGTTAACGCTGAGGAATTCCTCTGTGTAAGCGCGTGCGTGTGTTTATTGGAGCGTTTTGCTATTGTTGGCGCTCATCTTTTTTTTTTCTTCTTTTTGCGTCCGAATAAATATTTGAATATTCACGAAACAGAGCAACAGCCGCGTGCACGCCCTTTATCCTAGTCAATATCTGAGCTGGCAGCAGACGAACAAAAAAAAAAAAAAAAGAAAAAAAAAACCTGGTTGGAAACAGAAATAGCCGCACGCTATTTGTCGATATAACCGTTATGTAATTGGTGGTAGAGGGTCTAAATGTGTATCATAGACGACGGTGCGTGCGTTTGCAAGCAGGCGGGCCCGTTTCGCAACTGTTTTTATGAATGCGACTCATATATTGATTACTGATTGGTTTATCCCTTTCTTTTGTTAGTCGTGGTTCCTTTTGTCTGAAATATTTATTCACAACATATTCGAGGAAAACGGGTTTCGCGATAAATTAAAATTGTTATATTTTTACTACAATTTTGATGTTGTCATCTCATGTTTATCATCAATTTAGAATAATCATCATCAATTTAGAATAAAAATAAAATGAAGACAACATTGGGCAAAACCAAGTCCCAGGCCTTGCTAATAAAAATTAAAATATTCGTACTTGTCACGCGCTGGCTCGGCACACATCTTTGTGTTTCGGGCGTCGCTCAGTCCGTCATCCCCTCGCCATCTAATCGTTTATGGCCTTTTTGAAACAATTGTTTGCGCCGCATCTCACCCAGCACCCTCCCCCACCACCACTATCTCTCGTCGTCGAGTATAATTACATCTGTCGGTACGAGATCGGCGCATTAAATATTCCCAGCGCCCACTACTACACGCTGTGTTGCCGCCGTGCGTGTCCTGTACTCTCTGTTTGTGTACAGGGGTTGGACAAAATAATGGAAACAGTTCCATGTGTACGCGTGTGGCCAGAAGAGTTCAAATTTATGGTGGTGTTTCCATTATTTTGTCCAATTCCTGTATGTATGTAGAAGCGCACCTATGCGGCCCCCCCCCCTGTCGCAGGCGATAAATTAGTGGGCACAGCGCATTTAGTGGCGCGCGTTAAATCAAACACCGTTGTCGCAGTGTGGCTGAAGATGGTGGCGGTGGCGGGGGTGGGGAGGTAGTGGAATCCTGAATTGCGATCCGATACTAATTACTTCCCCAGCCGGCTGTGTGCCGAGCTTGCAGGTACCTTTTTGCCGGCGAGCGCTTCCACACACGCGAGCTTGTAAAGACATTTCTGTATCCTCTTGAGACCGAGGCTTATGCTGGGTGATCGGTTTCTAATGACCTTTGTCGAAATGGTCAAGTATGCTCTATTCAAGCGTGCTTGAGCGAGGTGTATGGCTTTCCGTAACGTATCCATGTAACGTATGCATTAGCACATTTCACATGTTTTAAATAATTTTGTGCTGGAGAGGCGTTTGGCTTTTGGAACGATCGATCTGAATTTCGGGGCAGCGTCTGCAATCTCGAAACCAAGATGTTCGCCTTAACATGAGCTTTAATATTTTCTTTAGACCTGATTTCAGCCGAGAAGTTAAAAAAAAAATTATTTTATTATCTAAAATTGAATAGTAATGGATGAAGAACGTTTCAATCTGCAATTTTAAATCAGAATTTTTAGAGGTTTTATTTTAAGACTTTTAAGGACTCCTTTTGAGACTGGTCTCGTGAGGTTTCATGCGTTTTGAGGACATCTCGCTAGGTTTCCAGTTGCGCCATTGCACGTATGCTCAACCAGGCGCCACCAGCAGCTCTAACTAACTGCTTTCCCGAGTGTGCCTTCTCACCTTGCGTCAAGCTATTCCTCTGCAGCGTACTTTCTCGCGACTGACATCCAATTTCATTTGCCCGAAATAGCCGGCGCTATATTTAGAGCCGCCATATACCTATGCAATTTTTTTTTTCTCCCAGTAATTTAGCTTCTTCGCTCGTCTATAGTTGGATGCTTCTTCATGTTGGGGAGGAGGCGGAGGACTGCGAAAGCATTTGTTTATAATGCTAGACCTACTTACAGGATTTCTCTTCGCGTGGATGTAGGTTATAGGCCCGCACCGCACGTACAGGGTGTCCGGTAAATAATTTGGCAGCTTCTGGAGATGTAGTTGGCCTTTCGCAACCCGAAGATTAGTTATTTACTGAAAAACGTCAAGCTATTCGTACGATTTTCCAATCAGTTTGAGCATAAAGTGACACTGGATTCCAGCTGCACTTTACTGGAACTAATTTGTTTTCGGTGCATGTGGATATGCTTATGTAAGATATATTTATTTTTTTAAATTTTATTATTACTCTATATTTCTATTTTAATTGTATATTTTTATTATTGTTATTTGTATTTTTTATTAGTATATTTATTCCTTATACAATTATTAAAGACTTCTAGGAATTATAGAGAAAGGCATGCTTATTTTCAAAAAGTCTTTGCACACTACACGGGTAATGCGTTATGAAGTAATCTTTCATCGCATGATCGCTCGATGGTTCCATTATCAACCCATTAGGGGCGCTTCACCGAGCGCTCGATAGTCCACCAGAGGGCGCCACAAGCTAAGTGCGCTATTTGCCAATAGAATGCATTGTAAATAGACTCGTATATACAGTACAAGGTATATCGTGAACTATTAATGTTTGCATTTTGTATTTGGACGTAATCTGGAAACGTTTACTCGGGTCGGGCACGTATTCCCGGAGGTCGAACGTTTTATGTCCTCCGCTTTATTGGATTTCGATAAAGCGAACGACAAGGCTAAGGTTTCGAATTTGATTAGCGGAAAGGATTGGGACGCCCATAGGATAGTTGTGCTGCTGCCTGCCTGTGTATCTCTATGCGTGCGCTCTGGCTATATAGGAAAGCCTATAGGAACGCGTCGGCGTTAGGGGAAAGGGGGTTGTGTGTGTTGTTCGCCGTACGATACACGTGTACGGTCTCCTGCATTATTTTGCATCAAAGTGCATGGATGTCAAGATGCAAATGGGAATGCAGGGGAGAGTAGGGGGCGATTCGGTATTCACAATGGCTGTTTCGACCTCTGTTCCCAAACTCGCATCTCAATATTTAAGCTTGCACTCTCCCAAGACCATAGAAAGTTTACCAAACAAACCTCATACAGGCCAAACGAAATGCAGGCTGCTGCATAAAATACCAATGATGTATATGATTCAGCGACCGAAGCAAAATTGCTAATTGAGGTAATTCAAGTCAGATCCAGTCTTAGATGAACCTTGCATCGTAAACAGATCAACCATAATTTTTTTCATATTATTTGTTAGTGTTTTTTTTATTAATATTTGTTTAAATTTTCTCTCGTTTGAAGAATAGATAAAATTTATTGTAATCTTGAACAAATTTTGGCAAATTTTGCTAACGCTGAATTTTGATTTGATTCCGATTGTTTAGGTTATTTTTTATATCGGTACTGTATCTAGATACATGTGCACAAAATCGTTTGAGGGGTTGGTCTACGAAAATTAGAACTAAAATTTGCCCTTTTTTTACTGGTAAGGAGGAAATGCTGGATTTTTTAGGGCTCTGGTTCTCATGAGGATATTTGCATCTTTTTACATATAGTGTTGTCGGGCCGTTGACCATTGTTGGGGCGGCGGGCGAACGGCGACGACGACGACGACATTGTGCCTAAGCTTTGTTGGCATAAAACGTTGCTGGTAATTCCATTAAATAATCGATATATAGTGCCGTAATTTAACAAGCCAAGTAATACCGCCGCGGCCGAGTCGATTTTGTCGCGCGGTCGTGCTCGAATGGGAGGGGTGCGTTGTATATTCCAGCCCTCTTTCCATCATCCCCCCTCTCGTATATGTTCAGGCCACTGTGCCAAGACGGTGGTATAAAAGGGATGTGTGGAGGGGGGACAGTGATGATCTACATCCTCCCCCGCAAAAGCTCTTTGGTGGAGATGTAATGTGTATAGGGGATTGATTTTGGTTGTTGTCAGGGGGATGGAATCCCTTATTTTATTTTCCTACTTCAGTGCGGGTGAAAAAAGTGGCAGTAGCGAAAGACTAGGAATTCTGAAGGTTAATGCCCTCTGTCTTACGTCTTTGGGTTTTCTAAGCGTTTACACGATTTATCCATCGGTTCTAAATTTATGGGGATTTTTTTCTGCCTTTTAAAAAATATTTTTTGTTTCCTGGATGCTTTTTCGCATTTTCACGCTTCTCAAACCTTGTGGTAAATATTTTTCCTTGCCGAAATACCTTTCTATCCTTGGCTTGACTTTTGGCGAACGTAAATTCCTCAATTCCTGTTAAGTTTATTCGATAAACGCTTTGTTTTCTCATTTTCGTGTTTCGTGTAATCTCTCTCATCTAAAAAAAATATCCCCTTTTCGTGTAATTAAAAAACAAAAATGGAACTTTCCCACGTTAACATATTTATTTCTCAAGTTTAAAAATACCGATAGTACCTTTTCCTATTTTACGAGAACAACTTTTCCTTTTTTTCTCCAATGAAGCACTGCGGAAATACTCACATGAACGAAGGAGCGACGGAGAATTAATTTTGAGCTTTCAATGTTCACTCCCCATGACGTGGCTCGCGGGCCATTGGTTGCCAACTCCCCCACAATAATGATTAAGAAGAACCAATGTTTCGTTGTGGTGGGTGAAAATGAGGGACAAAAGGGAGCTAAAATGAATGGGCAAAGCGAGAGAACTTATAGGGTTTGTTCATATGACATTCTTGCTTTGGGGTAGGAAATATTGCGTTATTGTCCTTCATAAAGGCATGCTGAAGATTTGTTGTCTCCTTGTATTTCTCTTAATATTGAGCCAGTCTCTCCCCTACTTTTTTTATGGTTGTTTTCTTCTTATATCTGTCGTTATTAGTTGTAGGCTGCTTTTGCGATAGTGCGGGCGGGTCTGTCGATTGATTGCAGGCTTTGGGTGTCCAGTGGCAACATTATCCGTGTTAGTCTTTGCCCCGGCTACGAAAGACTGCAATTTGTCGACGCGCCGTTTCCGCGTGCTTTTTTCGTTTTTGCACACGCGCGTGACATATATTTATTTGATCTGGATGAGGCGCTCGCATTGCTAGAATACGCTCATGCTGATTTCAGATTTCACGTTCGACGTGTTTTCGACGTGGAGACTAGTTTTATTTTCTTGAGACCCCCCTCAGCCATTAATGTGGCCGCCATTGGGGATTCTGACACTTGATTCTCCACTTATTTCTAATTTGAAATGACTTTTTCGTGTGTTAATTCATTATGACAAAATGCAATTCAAATTAAATTAGGATAAATTAAGATTAAATTTACGAGATAATAAAAGTTAAATTGCATTAATGTGTGTACGTCGGGCTTTAGGTTATTGGGACGCGTTTATTTTGCTGAATTCCGTACCACCATTCACCCGGTGCAGCTTCTGGAAATCCCCCGATTTCCAAATATTCTGCCCGCCCTTCTGTCCGTTACATTCCGTGTACATTTAAGGAAAATAACCAGAGCAAATATATTGAAATATTCACTGAACGTTTCAATCTTAGCCATAGGCAAAAGGGGTGAGATGGCTGGTCTCCAGAAGATGTTCGCGTCTGACTAATTTAAAATCCAATCTGCTCTTGTCGAAAAATAAGTAAGCGGAAATTGGTTGCGCGAAAGTAGCGGGCCCCTATACGTAGCTCCCGAATAGACCAGGGTGTTATTTTTGCATTTTGCGCGTAGAAAATTCGCTCACGCGATGATGATGAAGCAGGAGCTCTTTCGTTTCGCACACGCGCCACAGTCCTTATCTTTTTTAACGGTTCATTTTTCGTTCGTGGATTAATTCATGCAAGCGCGTTGAGGTTTTTTTTTCTTGTTCCTTTTTTTTCTTGAGGCAATTCTTATTTTATTTTCTAGTCTATTTTCATTGTATAATGAAAGGAGATGCGGTTGTGTGTTTTATCTCTAGACTGTTTGTAATTACAGATGCAACCTTTATTATTCGGAATGTCGCGTTCTCTCAAGCATTTACGTCGTTCTATAGAAGACAAGGGAATAGACACATGCATAACTTTTGCTCGCATGTAGCCAAAACCACGAATATGGCTTTTTGATGCAATTTTTTTGTTGTGCTAGTCATTGCCTGGATCGATATTTGTCGCTAGCTTACGAGTTTCATCCAAAAATATCCGCACGGAGTGCTTCAATTACTAGCGAATCAGCTCGTGTATGCAACAACTTTATGACTCGTGGTAGCCCAGTCGGTATTGCAACCGGCTGCGGTGCGACCGTGACTGGTTCGATTCCCGAGAGGGTTCTCGTTTATTTTTTTTTTGACAATTCATGATTGTCATAATTGTAGTGGATATCACTACATGAGATTATGTATTCATCTAAACGCTTGAGCATTTGTGAAGAAGCACATTTTCGTCAGTACCCCTGAATCGAATAAACGAGAGCCCGTACCGGGAATCGAACCCGGGATCGCCACGCCACAGACGTGGTTCTGATGAATTCGTGCATCTCAGACCTTGGCAAAAGCAATAGGAGGGATACAGAATTTCCTGTAGTGATATTTACTGCAGTGATTGGAAATAAAAAAAAAAGCTTGGAAGATTGAGCGCGACACTTGTGTTTTAAAATACGGTTTAAATTATAAAAAAAGTGTTCAAGTCCTTAAGATCATGTTTTCAAATTGGAAGAAGCCGCCAAGGGAAAACTAAATCTATTGAAGTCCCCATTCCGAGTCGAGATAGGAAATGGGACAACGTTAAGTCGCTAAACAACCAATCCAATGCTCGTCTAAAATATTGGTAAAGCTTGCCCGTCTGCCTTATACACAAGCACCCGTACACAAAATAACAGCCTATAAACAATAGCGACTGTCGCAGTCAGTTTGCCAACTGCGAATGACAGGAAGGGGTCGGTGCAGCCAAGTAATAGGTTTCACGACGCTCGCCTAATTTACAATCCAATAAAAGGTGTTTTATATTATGTCGGGAGTTTTATCCGCGCACGCCTGTCCTCTTATATGTTTCCCAGTGTCTATAGACAGTAATACGGTTTATATAGCTCGGTACCACCTCCCCCCACCCCTCCCCATCTCCATTATTGTCACTGCTCACGTGACTGCGATTAACGAGTCCTGAAAGGGAGTCGGGGGGGGGGTGGCTGACTGGATAGATACAAGAGAGATCCACATCGAGAGCCGGCGAATTATGAGGTGCCGGAAAAATCTTTTTACGGCTTTGTTTAGCGCTCCTGCGGGCCTCGCGTCATAGTCTTGTCACGGTTGTTGGGTGTCGACGAGCGCGTGCAGTGTTTGAGAACGCGCCTTGTGTGTGTGTGTACGGGGCGGTGAACGGGGCTCACTGTTTGTGTGTGTTGTAGTCTTAAATTATAAATTGGAGACACTTGTCGGTTGTGGGGGAGGGGAGGGGGTGCGCGAATGTAACAAGGAGAGTGGCTGTGGCAGGGACATCCACATGCCAGTGCGCTTTACTGTCTGGGTAGGCAGTCGTCATACAGTACAGTTGGCGTTAGACTGAGTGGAATAGAAATTAAATTTGTACCGAGTTTGCCGTCACATTTCTGAGATTGGTAAAACATCTTATAAAGTATACATGTCGATCATATCAAGTATAAGTGTAGGTTATCGTTTGTATAACTATATTTTTTGTTAAATTAATTTTATATTTCTGACCAAAATATCTTTGTTTTTAAAAGGTGAAATTGGTTTTTATTTCTTTATCGAATTTTATGATCTTGCATTATAATCTAATATTTCTAAAAAAACAAAATCATATAAAAGCAAACAATCTTGTGAGAGTTCCATAGGTGAAATAGTGATTAGTAGAGCAGACGGTTAATAAGAGTACAGTTAACAAAATGCAAGTTCTCCTGTTCCTAGTTGCTAGTCGCCCCATATTGAGCGCGTGCCGGATATTATGCCGTACTTGGAAAATACAAGATGGCGTCGTGCCTTATTTTATTTTTTGTTGCCGAATCCCTGATCTTCAGTCACACGTTGCGACTTTTGCGCGCGGTGGCCGAGACGGTCGCCTCGTCCTCCTATGTGGCTGCGCCGGCTCTTTTTCGTGTTTGGTTAAATGAGCGGAAGGTGGTGTTCATGCAGCTGACGGTGCGTGGGCGGCAATTGTTCATTAATCGCGCGCGTGAGAGAGAAAGAGAGCGAGCCTCTTCGGCTCTTTGCTCCTCTACTATAAATCCCAAACCGCCTTTTCCACCCCCACTCCGCGCATCCTTCCCCTCTCTTTCCGGTGTATCCTCTGCAGAGCCGAGTATTTGTAATTTGTCCGCTTACTGAAATAAAACTCGGGAAATAAGACACAATCGATGGTATGGCTCATCGATAATGAATGCATTGCATTTCTCGAGTTTTCTTCCTCGGGAGTAAACCCAATGAGTTTTCGTTCTTAGGAGGGGAAACCTTTTGGGTGAAAACTCAATGACTAATCCTTTTCAAATGAGCTAAATGTGAATTACAGATGCAATTGAAACTAAATGATGTTTATGTCATTTTAAGAGATCATTTTCTGCGATACAAAAATTATAATTAAAATAATACCCAGACGCTATGTCAATAGCCCATGGGTATTATTTGAATTACAATCCTAATATTTATTTAAAAAAATAATGAACGAATTTTTATCGGATAATGGGCGTTTCTCTGGCCCCTCGTGACCTTATGTGAGCGTATCGATTATTTTCTGCTCTCAGGCTACTTGTTCTGCCGAGCGGAACATTTGGCCGGTGCTTGCGCTGATTTGCATATTAATCTGCACAAATACCGGTCATGTGACCTGTCACGTGTGCACCTATCCACACTTTTACTGCAATCACCATGCATTCGTTATTCACTGCCGGTCTGCTCAACATGATCATGTAAGTTTTCTTTAGGTATTGCTTAAATTAATTTTAATATTCGTCGTCTTGATCATTCAATTTATCTAAAATAGTTTTCCCCTTCAGCGTAACTTTGAATATTCTCGAGTTCATAAATATTTTAGACAGTTATTATTTTTTTTTAATTGGCACGCTATTGAGATATTATTTATTCATTGAATTTATTTTGTGGATACGCCAACTATCAATCGTGTCAAATTTGAATTAAAAATATGTTATAGTATCTAGTCTTATGCAATGAAATCATAGGCGACGTCCTTACATTTAAACCAAAATATTGACTTAGTGTCAATGCGTTCATTGAATTTAACTTCAGTTTGATCTGCATGGGCAATACCTGGTAACCATATACTTTCACCGAATTGTTGTGATAGGCTCGTTCGGATTTGGTCTGTTGGTCTCAGGAGGTCGCCGGGCGCGTTACTCTCGGCTCGCCGTGCGATATTTACCCCCGCCCTACTCTCTCCTCCCACCATCACCACCCCCAAATCCAACACGCGAGTTTTGATCAGTCTCCTGGGAGACGGCGCGTTTAATTAAAAGTGGCTTTCGTGCTTCCAGAATCAAATGAGGCGAGGATCGAACACGGGTTGGCTGGCGCTGGCGAACCCGCCGCCACCCGCGCCTTTCCTTTCCTTCCGCCTCTCGAGTGCGCCCGTCAATAATTATTTTACCCGCGCGCGCGCGTTGCTCGAGACGCCCGCCGTCTTCGCAATTTTCTTTACCCCAACGCCTTTTTCTTTTTGTCGCCAGAAGTGCCGAAAGTAGGGTGCGGGAGTGCGGGGAGGGGGGGGGGGGAATGAAGGAGTGTGTGTTTGGGACCGGTGTCGCCGCCACTTCGGTGGTGGTGTACGGAGTCACGTGCGCGCTACTAGCCTAGCCTTGGGGCAACTGGCCCTGGCGTCGTTTCGTGTCGTTGCCATCCATAAACATTTTGTCGTTACGTCGGGGGATATTAAATATTTTTATGCGCGAGAGATGTGGTTATCCCGAAAAAAAACAACCTTAATTATGAAAGGTTGTATACGTGTAGTTCGTCGCTCAATCGATTTCGACACAATTTTTTAAATATTCAATAATCGTCCTATGTAAATCTATGAGAGTTGATGAGCCCAGTGCACGCAAGTTATATTCTAAAATAAGAATAAAAAACCAAATTGATGATGTGACGTCCTAGCTGATAAAATTCTGGTCAATCAACTACAATCTTAACAAATTATTGTCAGTCAATTATCTAGTCTCGTGTTTAAGTGAAAGCAGCCCTAAAATGTTAAAAATAAAGAACATAACTACAGGCATAAGCCTAAACAATCGAATTCGATCGACGAATTTGGCACGATTGTGAAATCGACCTGTGGTGCGACAGGGGTCCGTGATTCGATTCCTTTGGCGAACTGTTCTTCATTTTATACCGGTCGAAATAGCGCTGACATAGCGCCGAGCAATGCGGGTACAGAATTTCTAAAATGCGAGTCGGGTGTCGACATTCGCGGTCGCGCACGAGGATGCAATTTGCAAGTAACGCGAACCAAGATTTCAAATTATGAAAATATTTTTACCTCCATTCTTTCGCGCGAAATTTTTATTTTTTGTGGCTGTGATCGGGTGACGGTCTAGCCACGTGCCGCTGTCGTGTCTCGCCATCATCGTAAACGCTCTTGCTGTGGAGCCATTCCTTTGATAGTCGCGCCCCGTATATCCCGAGCCGAGGCCCCAAAAGTTTAAGCGCCCATCAAGCCCCATAAATGGGAGACACACTTTGAGTGAGACGCGCATAAAGACCATGCAAATTTGAAGCCATTTTCCCAGCCATGTCTTCTCTCCTGTACGACTACATTCTACGGGCCATATGTGTTCTCCTATAGTCACAAATGGTAGGTGGGGGGGGAGGGTGTAGGTACAAAACCAATTTCCTCGGCGACCCGTTTTATTGCCGCTCTTGGCACCGTGCGGATCCGGGGAACCGTTGGAGGAGATCCTTCGTCTAACCACACCGCGCGGTGCCGTCTTCTCCGCTGGCGACGACCACGTACAGGTTTCTCCATTCCATTTCAATAATATCTCTTTTCGATATATGATTTTTTTTTTCGGATGCCGCCCTACTACCCACATCGTTTTATTCATCTCGACGATGTGATATGGATATCCCCGCCCTCCCACACATAAAAACTGAGCTTGTTTCTGCACATTTGAAATGAGCTGCAAAAGCGGTTTTTGAACGTCCTGTTTTTCGCCTATGGAATTTTTTTTTTAGAAAATCAATTCCCGGCTGAGTCGACCGATTTTTGGAGCATGTCTCGGTGAGGAATTTTCGTTTAACTGAATACGTAAATTGATCCTAACAATTCCCATGATGACTTTCTGAAAGAATGACGAATCCTTTTGTCAGAAGAACCGGACACGAAAAGATTGGTGACAAAATGTTTTAAGATTGCTTTTGTATTAAAATTTGAAAGTTTCTGGAGAACACTGGATTCGAGTGTTCGTATAGATGGCAAATGGGCAATTGGAAATTAGAATTTCTTAATATTTACCATCAATTTAATGTTGTTAAGCAGCTCTTTAAACTTACTCTTTAAACCTGCATCATGTGGTCATCTGGGTGTGGGTACAGGTAGGGAGGGTGGGCAACTCATAATAGCGTACATTTAATTATTTCTGTATTATTTGCCTCCTACTTACATGTATGTCTTTCAAGGACAATTCGGTACACCCATTAAAATCCGATCCGAATTTAGTTGTGGCGCATTTTATAATTTAGTCGGCACTCCACATTTTAGTAGGAAATCATTCTTAGTAATTAACGCACCCCTTTTCAATTCCGATCAGATGACAACTTGAATGGATGTAAGACGGCAGCAGATGGTCAGTGTATGTGTGTTGTGTAGCGTGGACAGGCATTTTCTTCTTCATCTGTAATTAGCTCGGCCAACCGTGGGTCAGTGTAGAGAACAGTCGGGTCAATATTTGAATCCCGATGGGTCACAGTATGCGTAGGAATTGGTCTACCGGTAAGAATGGATGGGTCGTGCGTCCGGTCTAGTGACCCGAACGTGTTGCAGCACGTGCTTCCCGTCTGTTTCTCCGTCGCTGGTCTCCCGTCCCCGCTCATCTTTTATTGTTTTTACGACGATTGGGTGTAGGGAGAAAACTCTTTGAAGAACTTGCGTCATGTATAGCCCGATTATCCGTTGTGTACAGACCCACACCAGGCTAAGCTCTTGCGCGTGTCTGGTCAGGAGACACGTTATGGTCCTCCTGAGACTTTAGAGCACAAAGTAAATTATTCAAAAAGTTGAACAAAAAATTGCTTGAAAATTTGAAAATAAAATTGCTACGAATCGAAATGAACTTCCTACTCAACAACGCAAGAAATAAAAGTGTTTTTTTGGAACATGATCAATACATATTTTTTAAGAACTTTTGAAGCCATTAAATTTAGATTTATTTTCCTAAGATGCGTTTTATTATTGCAAAAAAAATTATCAACTTTTCCAGAACATCTTTTCAACTATTTTAGTGTAGATAATAATCGTTTAGTTTCTAAGCTTACCCAGAGGATCTCAGGTTGATCTTCGTCTAACACTCCTCGAAATTACCTATGAGAGCGTCCGATAGAAAAAGAAAAAAAAATAGATAAGTTGCCTCTGATCTCTGACGATGTACGTACGCACACGGGAGTACATAATGCCTGCTGTCCCATAATCCCCCTTTCTCCGTGCTCTCTCTCACTCAGTCTTTCAGCCTCACCTTGTGCTCCATTCCCGTTGCCGCCACCTTACTCTTTCATCTCGGTGCTCCACACCTTTCTCTCCCCCCCCCCTCTACCAAGACACCCCACTTTGGCACTCGCCGTTATCCAGATCAAGGTTAGAAGTGGAAAATGATGAGGGGGGAGGATGAAGGGTGGTGGGAGCTCCTGGAGGCGCCCGCACACGATATTTCACACACTTTTTGCGCAGGAAGCATCATCATCCTGCAGCATCAACCGTCTGTGGTTTTTGCTATATATAATATGACCGACTTCGTTAGGCCTATCGTTTAGTGCGAGCGCTTTTTATGTTCGCCATACTTGATGAATACGTGAATTCCTCGTTCCGAGAATCGAGAGGCGATGCGGTCCAGCGAAGTTACCATGCTTTGCGTCGACGTTGATGAGAGCCCACTCTCCCCTTTCCACTGTGGCCCTCCTGAGACCACCGATATTTAAAGTAGATATCGATGATTTATCCAGGTTCACAAAATTATCATAGGACATCGCGTAGGGTGGCGAACTCCAGATAATAAATGATGTTCCGTCGAGTCCCTTCTGACTCCAGAGTGATGTTATGTGCTATCCAATTGAGTCGAATCGATGACTCGTCTCAAAGCTCCTGTAGTGTCATCCCATTGTCAGTCTATTCTACATGTATTCTGATCTATTGTCAATAAGAAAGCCATTTTGCGTGTTGTCTTATACGAATAGATCAGTTTGTAAATAATAAAAAAACAATAATTTGGTGTAATAATAGTGTGACAAAACTCAAGGATTAATCGCTCAATGGAAGGCACTTTTTTTATAAAACTTTTTTTGTGCCATGGTATTTAATTGCACATAAATATTTAATTGCATTTTGAAATTAAATATTTCTGAACAGCTTTAAAAATCTTTGTCAAAAGAAAAAGAAAATTTTCTTTTATTTGTTTGATTTTAGGATGGTGATCAAGGATATAACAAAAATGTTGTCAGTGATATTTATTGTTTGTTCTCTTGCAGGTCGAGATTTGGAAGTGTGCTCGTCTCAAAGCTCGTGTTGTACCAAGGAGATGGAGCAGAAATACTACGAGGCCGTCAAGAAGGATTTCTTAAATATCATGCAGTCGACCAGCTCCTACCTCAAGAACCTGATTGCGACCAACGTCGACAAGTTTCAAGGTAGGAAGAACTTCTTAGTCATTCGCGTTTTCAACCGCTGGTGATAAATCTTCGGTTTAGTGTTTCCACCAAAAATGTATACGAGCGAAATTCACATAATTAGCAAATAACCTTTTTTTTCTTTTCTTACAAAGACAATGTTATGTACCTGTACTTCCAAATTGCTAATCAAATTGGTTTTCTGCCTCATTGCGTATGAGGTAAGCAGATACATATCGCCATTACCAATCTGTCAAAATGTAGTGATTATCTCATGCATCCGATTATCAGTCAGAATCCGGTAGCATATGATGTCACAAGTAAAAAATAATGTCTGACACGTGAAAGTGGCGTGTATAAATACACGAATAAACAGTTTGTTCACGTATCTTGTCGTTTCACCTACCGAGACAAAATTCTGCTTTCACCAGCCCGCATATTTTCTAAGAAACCATTGGCAGAGGATGAGAAATTTCAGCTATAAAAATTTGCCATTGCGCAAGGTGAGGCATCCCAGATATGGTGTGGATGGATGAATTTTTTTTGGGAGGGGGCCTCTAGCAGCTATATGACATTCCACATTCGATGTATATACAGTGTGACGACCTTGTCAAAGCATTGAAATGCGTGGTGTATCGTTCCCGTACGATGTGCGGTTTGGCGAAGAAGAAAATAGCGTTACTTTTTTCCACCCCGCGCAACTTCAGCAAAAATGCCAGTAAAAGTGGAAATTGCGTTCGGGCGAACGGATGTGATTGTTTGTGCCACGTTTGATGTTTGAGGCCTGGAGTCACTCCATCGTCCGTGTCTGTATACACGAGCGCCCTCTGCTGTCTAGGTCTTCCTCGGGCCCACGACCCAAAACTTGTACAACCAAGTTGCATCAGCAATGGTTAACGCGTGTGATCATGGCTGCCTTGCTTAATCCGATGTCTGATCCTGGATAGTCATAAAAATGGATTGACCATCATGTTTTTTGTATAAACAAGAATATTTTATTTGTGTGCAAATATTTATGTATAGCAGGATTAGCAGCATGGTGAGGCTTTCAGAGTATATATTCCAATTAGAATTCAAAAAATATATTTTTTAAATTAAAAAAGGCTTTCGTTTATTCGTTAGCCTGGGGTACTGGCGTCACCCCTGAGCTTCCATTAGGGAGTCCAGAGCTTACGGGTGGATCCT
>JAUJYS010001145.1:0-18573 GCA_033995665.1 Melogona broelemanni | reverse complement strand
GACTGACTTTCGCTACGCATCCCACTCGACACCGTATTTTCAGGTCGCTCATGTCTTGAACGTGTAACTTAGCCAAAGGATCACTGTGCACAAATAAGGAACGTCCGTTCCAGTTGCTCAAAAATGAACGTTAATTCTTAGAAATAACTGAAGAGAATAGGAGCTGGTTTTTTTTTAATGCGAATAAATTTGATAGGTGTATCCCTGACCATATGGCGTGTTTTTACGGTAACAATTCGCGATAATAAAATCTTTGAAACTTTTTGTAGCAGGTGACACACGAAGCAGGAGACAAAATCGGGCGAATTCTGATGTTGAATTTCTGATACACTTTATTCAACGATTGTCGACAATTAAATGAACATTTTTTCATCGTCGAATAAAGTGTATCAGCAGAATTCGCCCGATTTTGTCTCCTGCTTCGTGTGTCACCTGCTACAAGATGTTTCAGAGATTTTCTTATGGCGAATTGTTGCCGTAAAAACATCCCAAATGGTCAGGGTCAACTTTGTTAATTCCTAGGAAAAGGAACCTAGTCGTTCCTCTAAGTTCCTCAAAAAAGGAACCAGTTCCTAGGAAAACGACGAAACATTTCCGTTCCGTTCTTACCCAAGACAGCCCGCGACCACCGCTATAGTAATTCGACGCGCCAGCCACTGCTACGCCGCAGCTGGCACCTCTACTGGGAATAATACTAGAGCGCTTTTCCTGACTGACTCCGATCGAAACACGGGTTAGAAGAAAATAAAAAAAAAAGATAGCGCCGCCCAGTCTGACGATGCGAGCCGCGATTACGGAAAGGTAGTGCCCGCACCGGTCTGATGGTGGCGCCACCATCGCACCGGCCTGCTCCAATCCTCGTGGCGGAATCTGGCGTGCATGAGGCGGAGGGAGGAGGGGGGTCGGTTGGCAGATGAAGAGGAAAAAGCGAACGCAGCGGGAAGCCCAGGCCTTGTACAGGTTGACAACCCTGAGCTCGGCAGGATATGTGTACATGTTGCCGGGGAGTTGGTGGAAGGGGGCAACAGAAAACGGCGAGTGGGTATTAAGTGGGGTTTACACTTGGAAGATCTCGATCGTCGATCTTGGCTTCAAGATCTCCGTCCACGTTGTGTTCACGTGTAAATGTGATGATCGCAGTTGACAGAGGCTGAATCGACGTTCCAATTTTTTGTTTAATCGACAGCAAATCGACCGGATCGTTTCCTCGGTAGGAAAGGCAAAGGAATGTCTCGTTCCAAGGAATTTGTTCCTTTTCTGAAGAACGTTGAAATGTCCTTGTTTCTTTTTTTAGGAACGGAACGTCCAAGGAAATAGGATGCTTCATTAAATACAGATGAAAATCGCGAAACTCTCGATGAACTGCGAATGATTATTGGTTAATTAAATTTTATTACTAAAAAGACCTTTTAAAATGCACAAGGAATTTGTCAGGGAATAATGGTTTATCATCAAATTAGTCGTTAAAAAATTAAATTACTGTCCCCCACCGAACTAAACTTTTTTGTTTACTTTTAAATCGAACAGTAGTTATAAGTAGCTAGCTACAGTCTAAATTAAAGGAACGTACCCAACCCTAATAGTAGGCGAACATGTTAACCACTACGCCACCGGCATGAATCCATCTCGTCAAAAATTAGATCATGAACAAACATCGAAATCGCATAGTCTAAACCCACCTTAAAAAAAAAACAGAGAGCTCGCGCCAAACTTGTTTATACAGAGTTTTCCCCCAGTTTCGCTACACTCATCCCAGCCGACACCAGCGGCAAGTCACGCACCGCGCACGTACACAGGGGTTGGACGATATAATGGAAACAGATCTGTTCGTGCACTTTATAGAGCTGTTTCCATTATATCGTCCAACCCCTGGACGTGTGCCGTACGCCGGTGGACGCGTATAAAAAAACAGCGGTGAACGTATCTGTCACGGGGAGGGTGGTGGTGGTGGTGGTGGTAGAGGGTGGGGTGGGGAGAAGAAAAACAACTTTCGCTTTATTTTTTCCATCTTCACTTTCTCGACACGTTACTGCCACATCGAAGAGAGAGACGGCCGGTCTGTTACTGAAACCAATTCGGTTTCGGTCTTGCATGCCAATTTTTGCACGTGGCGACTACGGCCTGCAGACGATGAAAAACTACCTTACGCTGGATATGAAGCGGTTAAAGGCAGAGTGGTGTAGGTCAATTTTTTTTACCTGCTCACTCCAAAAATAATGCCCCACATTTTTAAACAAAAAAAATAGTTTATCTTACATCCAACATACCTTATTATTTTACAGTCCACTACAAAATTAATTTTTTTCCATAATCTCCGTAAGAAAGGGGAGGGAGAAGGGGCTACATTTTCAACATCGAGTCACTTCGAGAGTTTTTTTTTAATCACCGTAGCGCCTAGTGCACTACAGGATTACTGCACCCTCATGTCTCTATGGAGATATGTGTGTTAGATTGGGACTATATTATTTCTTGCAAAGATGTACTTGGTATTGCGTAAGGGGAGCCATTTCAGACACCGATGCACATGACGACAAAAGGAAGATTAATTGAGATGAAAAACATTTTAAAAATAAGTTGATCTTGATAAAATAAGGAGGATCAATTGAGATGAAAAACATTTTAAAAATAAGTTGATCTTGATCGGTACATCAAAACCATTGAAAAGTACTGTCGCCGAATTGTGCAGCGATCCCAGGCTCGATTCCCGGCTCGGGCTTTCGTTATTCGATCCAGAGGTACTGGTGAAAAGGTGTCCGTCTATATAAATACTCTTTCGAGGCAATTAGAGGGGTACCGAATCTCCTGTAGTAGTTTTCACTGCAGCGAATTAAAATAATAATAATAATCATGCTGATGGCGATGTGACTAAGTAAACAGGTGTTCAGAATTGGGAACCACATTTACGGAGAGGGGGAGGTGGAAATTGCACGTTCTTACTTACGCTGCGTGAGACAGCGAGACGACAGTTTCTCGGAAAGACACAATCTAACCTCCGGTGAACCCTCCCTCGATTCAATTTTCCTGAAAGATACTCCGCGGGGAGTCCCCAACACAGGCCCTATACAGACAGAGTGGGCCTCACAACATTGTCGCGGAGACGTTTACGAGATCTCCTAGTGTCATCAATATCAACAAACGCATGTTGGCACTGTGCCATGTAATTCCCAATTAAAAGGTACGGAAGCAGCAGGTGCAACAAATGTGCTTACCGAGGCACACCCGAAGAAAAAAAAACAATGTCACCAAATACAAATACACTACACAATACACAATCGAACCCCAAACAGAGATTCCTCGACCAGCAATGGCAACGACGGACAAGGGGTGGAGGAGAAGTAGGACTTTGAAGTGAGATATAAACTGTTTCGAAACATGTCTTGCTGTATATCACGAATTTCATCAACATGTCTGATTTTACTCAATGAAAAGTTTATTTCCCTTTTTTCAGGATTTCAAATAATTAGTCTTAAAATATATTAAATATTGCAGCACCTTACTAATAGAAATGTTTGGATAGATGGAATTTTAAATTTTTTTTCCCCCCTGATCACTGTATTGAATAGCACTAACTACAGGATATTAGTGTACCCCTTATCCGTTCAGAAAGAGATGTTTTCGTTTGTGGTCATTTTTTATTTTGTAGTCCAAAGGAACATATTTTCACGTGTGAAATGATATTGGATTGCGCCAGCCAATCACGGGACCCTTCCACGTGACGACACAGAAACTTATTTTTCTTTGCCGCCCAAAAGTTAGTAACGCACCTCGGCTTCTATTCGGATCAGTCATCCCGAGTTAACTTTTAGAACGCACTTCTATTTTTATACTTTGTACTGTGTGAACAAACCCCATCAGCCAATCACGCGACCCCTCCAGATGACGCGCACCAATGAATGCTCTACCCTTGCATAAGCGAACCCGATGTCTTTTTACTAACCTTGGTCGCACATTTGTCTTCCCATCGCCCAGATACTACTAAAAATTGAGAGTAGAGATATCGAGTGGGCCGAAAAACGCGGTATACTGCCAAGATTTCACGGTCACGAGAAGCAAAGAACCGGGATAGAGAGAGATTTGAGCTGCCGCTTCCAATATAGCATGCATGATTGATGTGTCGCAGGAGGCAGTCTCCGGTCACGCCCCTTTTCTCCTCCCCCCCAACCCCTCACCTCCATCCTCGCCACCGGCAATTATTTCGATTAGCTCCACGCCGCCACGCAAGTGTGAGCACACCAAGCATAGCCCATATACTGTTCACGCTCCTCTCGACACGAACGCGTCCCGAAACACAAACCGAAACAAAAAAATAATAATAATAAAAAGGCAAGTCATTTTTTTTTCGGGCTAGCACGCATTTTCTTGTTGGCCTGCGTGTATCAAAGTAATTAAGGTTGGACGTACGAAAGTTCCGTCAACAAGAACTTCAAAGCCGCGTGTCCCGTCTTTTTCGTCGCATGGGGCTCGGACAGGCCTCCTCGTCCGACTGGCGCATTGCCCGCAAGACGTGGCCCGATTCGAACCCATAACCTCAGAATGCAATCCGACTGATAACATTTAATCGAAACAGTTATGGGGGGCGTAACAACGTTGACAACGCCCATGGAGGGCGACATGGTAATTTGGGGATATAGAAAATACTGGTGAAAATGTATTTCCTCCACAATTTCTCACGCGGTTAGAGGGGTACAGAATATAATGTTGTGTTATTCACTTCAGTGATGACGATCATTGATTGTCAAACAAATTGACTTAAAGCCAGGGAACCGTTCCCTGGACGTACCGTCTAACGTATTAAAAATTTCTACCAATCGATTTTTTTCTTACCAAAGTCACAAACCTAGGCTAGGCCAAATTGTGATGCTAATGTTGGAAAAACTGTCAGTCCGGCTGTAACATGGAGTAGAAGAACGGGTCACACTAAATTGGTGAAGGTAATTTTGACAATGTCCATTTGACCCCTACCTACATTCCTATTTCCCTATTGCACTGCACTTATACTTGAATCCAGTGAAGCAAACTAACAATTTCAAATACAGAGCCTGTTAGCATAGGGCAACATATCCTTGTTCTTAACTGGTCTTTTGACCCCCGCCATTTTCCCCCTAAGGGAGCTGCTTGCATGCATATATTGACAAAATTGAAACTCATTATTACGCAGTAATAAAGCCTAGATTGAAATTCTACCATCTAATACTGCAGTATTGGTTTATATAATGCATATATTGTAATTGTAAAATTCCAAATTGCCAGAATGTCGTCTCCCCCTCCCCACCTGGTAGTTTTAAGACGAATACATTGGTAGGCCTCCTTAACAAACAGTATGAAAATTTTACGGTACACTGTATGACAATCTTAAGATAGGATAAGATAAAAAAAAAAAATTGGAAACCAAACAGTAAATGTCACGACGACAGATAGTGGCAGACCCGCACAAAGTGTGATCGAACTCTTCAGATAATTCCTAAGCTACCGCGCTCCGTCGTCGTCTGTAGACAGTCTGTCGCCGATCGAGCACAGACACACACCTGTTATCAAAATTTATCGGCGACCAAGCAACTAAACCGGAACAAAAACAAAACCGTTCGGCGCGGAGAAAAATCGATTCCGGAAAATTTTCTACTTTTGCCAATCGTCGCGTCCCCAAAAATTTGAGCCGCCAGCCATGTCACGCGACCGTGGTCCAAAAAATCGATGAATCGAAACCGGAAAGTCGCCGCCGACCAAGGCGACGAACAAGTTGATAAAACTTGAATCGAGAGCTTTCATAAATTTTTTGTGTGTCGCACTCTCTCGGAACTTGTTGAATCGCGGTTCGGTTTCTGCAGAGACAACCCTAAGCCTTGTGGTAAGAGGGGGGAAAGATAGTAGCGCAGTGGTGGTTGAACTTTCGAATCGCGAAACTAAACTGCCGTAGAAAATCATAAATCAGAGTTCAGACAGGGTTCAAATCTGAACAGTTTGTTAACCTTAATTGAAACGCTTTGCAGCCTCGCATAATACACGTAGAAATAAGACAGACCCATCGTGACTTGGAACATGGACAAAACGAAGGGCAAATCATTATTTTTTCGAGCAAAAGGGGACGTGTTAAAATATGTTACATTCAAGAATCAAGATCATTTTATTTGAGACTGCGGCTCGTATTGTACCACTTACGATAATAATGGAGCTGCCTGGTCTTGTTGACGTCTAATACAACTATATATTATTTCCAATGTTTATAATGTCTCGTTTCCTTTTAAAAATACAAGCGGTGATTTAAACAGATCGACCCACGTTACGAAATTGTATAAACAAACGCCCCCCTTCCCCTCTACCATGACAGTACAGCAAGTGAATTTGTTATTTCCATGACCTCAGACCTGCTCCGAATACATTTCCACGATGAAATCACTAAAAATGTCGACGAAATTACTCGAAAACGATGAGCAACCATAAATTATTTATAGTCCACAGGTTCGCCGACCGCTGGGGCATGGACAAGACATATTGCACTGGCTGGACAACCCCCACCTGAAACCCATCTCAATCTGTTGCTCGCCGACTAAATAGACCCCGACGGAGAACTACTGCCCACAATTACGTCGCCCTCGAATTTTTTTAACGAATCATACTTCAATTTCGTCTCTCCGTATTCCCAAAAAAGGGATCGAGACGGGACGAAAACCCCCCAACCCATCTCGCCAATCCGATACTAGCCCGACCCAAAATCCGGTGAACTTGTAAGGTTCACCCACACGATAAACTGCATAGACGGTGGCGCCGCCTGACGCTTGGCCGTAGTCTAATATGGAGTCATATTTGCTGCAGTCACCCTATCTCAGTGTGGTGCAGATTGTGGCACCCTGGCTCTGGCGATGCCTATGATTCACGCGGGGTGCTTTCACCCCCGCCAAAAAAAAAGACGGGTGTCTTACCGGATTTGTAGTACATGGCCACATCACTGTCGCTGGAAACATCGCTCGAGGTCTCCGTGGTGCTCATGGCGAGTGGCGAGGGCGCAGGAGTCCAGGGCACAAAATATCCGAGTATTCCAATGGAGGCACAAATGCAATCCGCATCGCGATTCACACACACAAACAAACCGCGGCGGCCATATTGTCGCGATTGGCGAGGCCAAAAAAAAAACAATCGCCGATGGTGCCCGAGCGCTGCTTCGGCTATGTTCGGCAATCACTCGGCTTTCGTCGTGATCGTGAGCACGTCGGTAGTAACAGTAGCGCCATCTATTGCCACTTTTGGTGCGTGTCAGCTGGTGGACAATGACCTACTTAGACAGCCAGATTCTTCGAGTGAAATGTATAGACTGCTAAATTTTTAGGAGTTTCTAAACATGGCTATTCGTTATTAAAAAATTACAATTAAATTAATTTCTTAAACAATTAAATTTAAATAACATTACAATTCAAACAACATTTCTTCAGATGTATTTGCAGATTTTTTTCTTAAGTTTTAAGTAGGAACGGAACGAAAAAGTCCCGTTTTCGAGAAACTAAGGAACGCTTACGTTCCTTTTTCTAGGCAGGAACGTTGTGAGCGGTTAAGTTCCTTTTTCTACGAACTGGAACGAAGAGTTCTTTTGTGTATATTGGGTTCCTTTGGCATAACTTTTAATACCATAACTGTAACTTAATTGCCATAAATTTAGGAACTGTAACGGGTTCCTCTTTTCATGTGAGCCACAAAAATTAAACATAAAGTAAATTGAAGGCAAAATTTTCTGAATGTGACAAAAGCAGCACTCATTTGATTGTTCGTGTGGTTGTTTTTATTATCAATTAGTGAGGTTTACACGACCTATAGACTTCAAAATATTCGAACAAATTAAACCCAAATATATTTTGGCCACGTCACATATATAGTCATCCCAGGAGAACTAGCACAATCCGATACGAAGCCATGGGGCAGAGAGATAAAAATACAGTCGGAGCAACAAAAATGCTCCTGTGAAAGAGGCCGATTTCACACCTCCCATAGCGTATTGCAGATCTCTTGTCTTAGTTCATGCGCTTTATTTATTTTTATTTGCTCGGAAACACACGCTACCCAATGTAAACAGTAAAATTCGACAATAGGAAATTGCTGGTGACAAATCTAAATCTTGTAAGTGAGAGAAAGCAAAGAGCTCTTTTTAATACCGTGCATGCGTCGTTGGTTTAAACTAACCAGTAGTTGACACCGAGTTCACCAAAATATCAGCCAAACGAGAATTAAACGTCAAACGTAACTTAACTTGCAACTCAACTTAGGCAACGTGTTCGTAATCATGTCAGATCTTATATAAAATCAATTCGGGATGTGAACATAGCAATTGTAAAATTTGACTTTTGTACACCAACACATAAAAACGCAAACGTGTGAAAATAAAATAAAATAAAAACGATATAACGATCAACAAGGACGTTAGACTTTCCTAAAGAATCAAGAAACAAAAAGAAAATAACGAAATGTACAGGTAGGCGACTAAATGCCAAATACCACAACTCCAATCACATCGAAATTTATTTAATAAAAAAAAAACGATTGAGACCCTTGTCACCTATGATATTGTTTGATTGATAAAGCCTCAATTTAAGATGCGCAATCAATTTGAGATTCGCAATATTTTAACGTTGGTGCCAACAATACGAATTAGTTATTCGTAGACTAACAAATACAATAAAATAGCTACCCAATTGTCGTTGCAACAGTTGATTAATATTATACACTAACAAACAGTGTATCGGCTAATGGCTATGACCTCGGTGTATTTCAGTTATTGGTACCCCTGGTCCAGAGGATCACATATGTCGATAATCGATCCCAGCGCTCATGGTGGTGAATTGGGTTCAGGTGGACTGAGCGCCACTAGCGGCGTTAAAAAGGCAATTTAAAGCCAAATGACGAAATGTGCACCACCTAATGATACAGCGCAGCGCAAATTTCTTGTACATTCCTTAGCAACCTTCAAGGGGCATTCGAAAGCATCAACAAACAAGAATTTCTGTCCAGTTAAAAGTAAATACGTCATATAATGAAGTTACAATATGGTATTGCGAATAATGGAGGATGAGTGTGAATCGCTTGCAAATCGAACAACCTTCAATTGCAAGTTTTCGAGGTGGTGAAACAGCACCATAGTGACAAAAAGCGGGGCGACGAAATCGCCAACGCACCCACGAGATTCCGATCGCTTTTTTTCCGTATTCAAAAGCTTGACACGCCAACCGCAAACGTGAGCGATAAAATTGAGAAGGAGGTCCGTACGACTTCCCTCCCGTGTTGTACCTTCGTTATTTCCCCGGAGGTCTCGTCAAAACTGGCGAGTTGCGGGGTTCGAGCAATCACAAAATTGGTCGTCAAAGTGTAAAAACGTCAAATAACGTCCGTGGCGTTCGTTTCTTTTATTTTTTTACTTTTTTTTTTGTTTGTTTTTGTTTTTCTTCGGATGACTGGACGAGGCTGGGGGCGAAAACGCGACACTGACGCCCCATTCGGATAGTTTCTCAATTAATCTACTAACTTTAGCCTCAAAGCATTTCGGCTAACTTTAAAAAAAAAAAAGATTATGAAAATTATTAGCCGAACAACTTATTCGTAAAACGAATTATTCTGCCGAAAACAAAATTTAGAATTTCGAATTTCTCTTTTTTTTTAAGTTAATTTTCGTACCGGCACGTATTATTCTATTTAAAACAAATTTACGTTTTTTAAAGTTGTTCGTCAGTATCATTCTATTAAAAGCAAATTTAGTAATTATAAATTCTATTTTTTTTTAAACTTATTGTTGGTGAATTCATTTATAAATTTGATCGAAATCAGAACACAACAAAAACCGGAAGTTCGAAATTCCAAAATCTTTGAAAAGCTTCTACTACCACCAAAATGTTTGAATGAAAATTACCCAGCACTCAAATATCTCGCGTTAAAAACAAAACTTCGCCAACCATCCACCAGAGGACGCCAGTGTCGCGCTGGGCACGCCAACCCATTCATTCCACTCGAGCGTCAAATTGTCGTTTTTCATGTATTTGCACGTGGGACCGGCCAGGGTGCCGCGGCGCCTGATGGGAAACGCACCTAGAGGTCGCCACCGTCGTTCACCGGAACTTCCGGCTCGGGCGGCACCAGCGGCGTCGGTGTCGCCGCCTCGTGGTGGGCATGTCCGTTGGCCAACGCCTCGGCGGGGCGGGCCGGATCCTGACTGGCGGACAGGTACTCGAAGCTGGAGCCCTGCGAGATGCTCTCCCCCCGGCTGGGGCTGGGGCGACGGCGGCGCGAGGGAGGACCGCTGGCACGACCGGTTACCAGGTGACCGTTGCTGGTGGCGGTAGTAGTGGTGGGGGCTGCGACGGGTGACGTCACAGCCTCGGGTGGGGTGACCGCGCTGCTGCTGGTGGTGGTAGCGGTTTGTCGTTCGAATACCCTCGTTACTTGGTTCTGTAGGATGTCTTGCACGAGGTTCTAATGGTGATGGGATGAGAGTAAGAGGACCAGGAAAAATAAAGGAGCCGATATTATGATGGGCAAATGGTTGAAATCGCTTTTATTCGTCAAAACGGATTGTTTTGTTAGCCAGTATTTCGATCAAAATCCAAAAAATTTCGATCAAAAGTCAGTTTTCTTCCCGTTCCCCATATTTTCCATTTCCAGTTTCCCCTCACTTTCCCGGACCCGAATAAAAAGATTTCTATACTTTCCCTGACCGAAAACATTTTTTTCTTTTAACTTTCCCTGACTGAAACAAAATTTTCCTAAACTTTCCCTTACCGAAATAAAAATTTCCTAAACTTTCGCTGACAATAATCGCCTAAATAAATGTTCCTTAACTTATTCTGCCCGTACTAACGTTGTCCAAAACTTTCCCCAAAGAACGAAAATTATCGTTGACCGAACCGAAAATAACCGCACCAAAATATAATTTTTCCTAATTTTTAAAATCTAAAACAATTTTTTAAATATGATTTTTGTGTACATTACACCACTCGGCATCTTTTTATCGATGGAACGGAAAACAAAGGAAAAAGTTTCAGGTTCCTTTTTGAAAAGAAATTGGGAACGGCCAAGTTTCTTTAATTTCTGCAGAAACTGAAACGAGAACCCTTTCATTTTCAAGGGAGGAACGGAAACTGGAACGGGCTCCTTTTCATATGGACCCCACTGACTCCCACTGGACCCCACTGACCCCACTTCCGATGGAAACCACTCACGTTTGCCAACTCCTCGATCTGCTGTCGCTGTCGTTCGGCGGCCGCGCGCCTTCGCTCCACCTCCTTCTCATCATCCGGCAGCAACTGCTGCTGATGCAGCTGGAAGTGGGGCGTGTGTCGCTGCGCCCGCTCCCCCGCGGTGGTGCTCCCCGGCACGGGCGTCTCGGGCGTTAGCACCCGCGCGCCCGAGGCGGGGCGGTGGAAGCCGACGCCAGACGGCGACTCGCCCCTGGCCAGCAGGGAGATGGTCATCTTGCCGGTGACTACCACCGGCTGCTCGTCGCTGTCGGCCGACCACCAGCCGTCCAGCGGTTCGGTGGGCGTGTGCGTCAGACACTGAGAGGCCGAGACCAGCAGTTGGGCGTCCTCGGGCACCGACGTCTGCAACAGGATGTTGGCGATCTCCATGGCCACTGACGGGAAAGAAGGAAAAAATATTTATTTGGATTTTAGATGTTGGGATTGGGTGTTTCTGGTCGTTTGAGCGGTCACTACTTCCAGGTGATTGGTCAGCTTGCTGGTTGTGATTGGGAAAGAAACCGGTTAGGTTGCTTTCCCAATCACTCCTGGAAAGTGCTGACCGGTCAGGTGACCTGAGCAAGGGTCAGCTGAGTCTGGAATTTGGAAAATGTTTTCCGGGGCGTTTAAACCAAAATCTTTAAGTTTTTTTATTAAAAAATCTGTAATATTTATTTTAATTTCCATCACTGTAGTGAATATCACCACAGTTGATTCTGACTCTCACAAAAAAATTGCTAAGGCAAAATCTGATTTTTAAAAATGATCTTAAATTCCGTTACGATCAGTACGATCCATCAAGCTCAGTGGGTAAGGCAACATACTGTTGAGCGGGTAGTTCCGGGTTCGATTCCCGACCCAGGCTCTCGTTTATTCGATATCCTGGGATCCTGGTGAACTAAGCAACACGAAGAGTACAGAATCTCTTTCAGTGATACAAGAGAAATTTTCCCAGTAAAAAAAATCGTGAAAATAAATTAAAATAAGACCCTGTCCACGCAACGAACGGAACACCCATCACCCACCTTCCGGGTCATCCGGATCGTCTTCGGGCGCCAGTACCCGCTCCTGGAAATCAGCCTGCGTGTCGATCCCCATAACAGCCAGACGCGCCAACTGCGAGGCCAAATCCATCGCCAACGGCTGAGCCACCTCCTCCTCTTCCTCCTCGTACTCCTCCTTCGGGCGCGGGGGCACACCGTTAGTCAGGCCGTCCTCGTTGAGGTAGCCGTCGTCCGGCAGGTCCGCCTCCTCCTCCTCCAGCTCGCCCGGCTCCGGGGTCTCGCACTCGAAGCCGGAGGGCGGCGCGTCGTCCTCGTAGCCGCCGTCCTCCTCGCCGTCGGGTAGCAGTAGGTCTCCGTTCGTTTTGTGGTGGGCGGCAGGGCGTGGCGAGAAGGCGGACTCGCTGTCCAGTTCCGATTGGGTGACGCACATGGACTCGTCTTCGGAGAGGGGCTCCTCCTGGTGAAGCGGATTGGCGAAATGACGTAGGAACAGAATTATTAGTCGAGTGTTAGTGTTGTACGTCTATGGGTTTCGATTCGGTAGAAAAGTCTCTTATTGTGCAATAATAAAACAGATATTCCCGTTTGTTCTGTGTTCGTACACAATTTCTCGAATATTAGAATTTCCTATAAAAAATATTCAAAATTGTTGATGTATACGAAAGATAAGAGTTTTTTAAGATGAAAAAATGTTGAATGAAACGGAAGAAAAAATATAACCAGTACCAAATGGTATTAAAAATAACTTTGACTATAAAATTTGCTGAATCTTTTTTAAAATTGGCGTTTTTCTGTGTAACTATTAAAAAATGTTGATGGAAACGAAAGAAAATAAAATAAAGTAAAAAGTTAATTCGACTAAAACATCACAATTATAATAAACATCACATTTTCACGACTTTTATATGTTCCGAAAACAGAGTATAGAGTTACAGTTACCCCAGTACAGATAAAGAAATGTAAGATGGAAATTAATTGGAGAATCCAGAGAGGAATTCATTTGAGAATATAAAGTGATCTTTTGAGAAAATAAAATAATTCATTTGAGAAAATAAAATTTCAGTGCTTCGAAACTGATATTTTTGGCATTCGAAATTAAATATTTTTGTCACAGCACTGAGAAAGGGGGGAACCAATTAGGCATACGCTCCCCGAAACAGATTGCAAACAACGAACAAGTGCAAATAGAAACGACAATTATTGGATTAGCAGAGAAAATTGGTGTAGACAGAAACGGAAAGAGAACGACATATTGTGCAAAACTAACTATAGGAAACATACGAACAATAAGATGTTAACGGTGTTCCCGACTCAGCGATTAGAAGTATTTATATATTAATCCCCCTTTTAAAATGTAATTAATGCCCGACAGCGTCTATTTCCAATCGCACGATGATTTTCTTTCGATCACGGGGATTAGTTTGCAAATAATTTAGTTAAGAGACACTTTTAGATTGTTTAAATGGATCAGACCATTAATTAGGGAAGCAATTACGACACCATAATAATTATTACTAATACTATTATCGAGTTAACTAACGACAATTGATTAGTACGATAGTACATCGCTAAACTTAAGTAGCCACTAATCTGCGGTAGATAAAATCAATATTCAAAAACCATAAGAATAATAAGTCAACCATAAGAAAGCGGGGGTTAGTGGTTTTGAGACAAGGCGGAGAGCGAGAGTTGGGATTCGAAAGTGGGGGGTAAATAATTAGAAGGGAGGCAACGAGACCACCGCTTGGAGAACAGGCTCTTACACCGCAGAATAATGACGTTAACGGGGCACCTGGAAAGCCAACAGGTCTTCGTCAAACGTGCAAATAATCAGTATTTTTTTTAAAAATGAATACATATTTAACTAGCTATTCAAACTCGGATAAACACAATGCCTGACGCACTGAATAAAAATAAAGATTATTAAAATAAAAATGCAAGAGTTCAGTTCACTAACAAAAAAAGCTAACTATTAAAACAATTTCAAAACAGTGATGGTTTATAAAAAATAATATGTAAAATGAAAAGTTTACCTAAATATTTTTTTCAAGTAACAAACTTGTTTTTTTTCTTTTCTTTTTTTCGAAATAAAATTATTTTTTACAAATCAAATTGATTTATTTTAAACTACAAGCTCATATGCTTCAATAAATTTAGTATAACTCATTTCTAAGTTTAAAAAAATTAAAATAAACTATTGAAAATCTGTTTACGAAGCCATTGACTGTGACAGGCTACAAAACTAAAAGTATTAAAGATTTAAAAAAAAATATTTGCACGCGGACACATTTGAAGCGCTTTCGCAAACCCCCATACGTATTGATACGTCATCCTTCGGAGTCGCGGGCCTGTTCCTCCGTGCGGTGGTCCGGCCAGGTAGCGCCGCGCTGCGGTCAACGGGCAGTGGTGTAACTACCTCCAGGTCTACGCTCTTCTGGTCGGCCATTAGCTTGTCCCTGAAATGATCCATCTCGGCGATAATTCCCTCGATCGCAGTGAACACTTTAGGGGGAGGCGACGCAAGAAACGGAAAGAAAAAAGAGAAGAAAAAAAAAAAGAGGAGAAAATAAAAATGGTGATCGGCATTATTTGTCTCATTTCGATTTTCCTCTACAGTAAAAAAAAATGTAAATGAAATGCGGTTACAATCGAGGCGCGAATTTTTTACCAATTCCAAGGAAATTTCTCGAACACAAAAAATAAGCAGTGTTGGGCAAACACTTACCGTAGCAACTCAACGATTTTCAAAAAATAGTCTCCCCATCATTCAAAATGGCGCATTAGCCAGTGGTCAAATATCAAAAAACTTTCATGTTGAAAAACAAACAGTTCTGGGCAAATACTTAAGAGACTCGACGATTTTCAAAAATAGTTTCACGTCATTCAAAATGGCGCATTAGCCACATAAACAATGATCAAATTGATATTTGATTAATAATATAAGGATAACTTTCATTTTATGAGTTATTCTCTTAAGTCTATCTAAAAGTTGCAACGTTAATGAACAGAAATGTTAAAATATTTAAATTTTTGGTCTTTTGTCGTTGCTCACAGAATAAGTCAACTGTGTTGCGAATCACACATATGTCTTGAAACTAAAAAATATAGATTTAAGATATTTCTGCCATTTTTATTTTATTCTGTGCGAAAAGCACGCCAACGATTCGAACGTAAAAAAAAAAGTTTCATTTACTTTGGCTAATACGCAATTTTGAAGTCAAAGTACGTACGAATCAGTGTTGCTTACAGAGTACTCTATTTTATAAAATCTAAACGTAATTGTACGAGACGGACAGCATCGATGGGTAATTTATCGAATTCGCCAATAAAATATCAAGGAGTTTGTCGGCAATTTATCCAAAGAATAACTAGTCTTTTTACGCGCCAGTAAATTTGGTCGAATGGTCAACGACAAATTGTTCGCCTTTGGTTGATGAATTGGAAATCACATGCGGCTGCGAAATATACACGTTGTCACGCCTAAAACTTGCGGCAGTGTCATAGACACAGCCTACCTCTTTTCTTTTCTTTTATTTCCCACATAAATGTGCAAAAAAAATGCAAAAAAATAATTATAATTAGCAATAAAAAATTGCTAAAAAATAATTTACCTCTTGACATAATCGCCAAATGGTGTTCATACTTCTACTTGCAACAAACTAAGTTTGAGCGGCAAGTCTTCTGACGCGGATTGGAATGCCTTTGTGATCTGGCACTTGACTATCATTAATGCTTGTTAATTCATCGTCGCTGATGTACAGAGTACGTTATAAATCGTCATCTAGGAAAAGTCATCCCATGGGTTAAGGTGGATTAAGTTATCTTGGCTGAACCAAAACAACAGAGAGAGTCCACATTTTTTGGCGGCATTTTTACTGGTTCAAAAAACAGAAGAAAAACACAAGTGAGCCTTTTGTGAAGATGCGCTCTTTGGTTTGGAGAATCTAGCACACTTGACGTCATTAAGGATTTAATGTTGACGTCGTAATAAAAGGGATATATAGGCTGTTTGTTGAGCGCTAGGGATTAAAGTGGCGCAGTGGTTAGCGTGTTCGCCTCTGGAACTTTTCGGGAGAGTTTCAAGCGGGCGTCTAACTACGTAATGGAAATAGAGCCCGAGGGACCCGTGCCTGTTCGTTGTTAGATACACGTTAAAGGTCATTACCTAGGTCAGCAACCTAAACTAGACCAAATCACCATGTTGCCGCCTGGGAGGACTTGGAGAAGTACATGCAGTGTTGGGTACGTTCCTTTTAAAAAGGAACGCGGACATTCTTCACTCCTTCGATTTAAAAATAAACAAACAGAAATTGAGTTAGATGCGGTAGTCATTTCATTTTTAACGCAATTTTCCATCAATCACTATATTCCCCGACAAATTCCTTGTAAATTCCAAAAGGTTGTGCCTTTTAAGTCATAGAAACAAATAAACCTTCGCAGTTCATCGAACGTGTCTCCATTTTCTTTTGTATCCAATGGAAAGTCACCCGTTCTTGGAAAACGTTTATTTCTAGAAACAACGAACGAGGACGTTCCAACGTTCCTCGGAAAAGGAACAAATTCCTTGGAACAAGACGTTTCTTTAACGTTCCTAACCAACACTGCGTATACGTGAGCAAACCCAGTAATAACAGCGCACGAAATAATATTAATACGTTGGCGAGGTTGGAATGGACAGCTATCACAAAAATTATTATCCAATTGCTATCCAACTGCATGCAGTGCACTTCGCCCCTCACCTCGCCAACGAAGATATTATTAAGTAATAGAACAATTTCTAGAGTTTAGAAAAAATATATAGACAAACAACTCCCAGGACATAGAATTCAAAAGCTGCTGCATCGAAATAGGCGCTGAACCGGACACTTCATTTTCATTGAAGATATTATTAATTAACACTATTAATTTTTTTAAACGAAGAGACATTTGATGCCAGGTCAAGCCCTTTCCTAATAATTACCTGGGGAGAGGGCAGCCTAATCCACGGAAACAGGCGCGAAATCACGCACGGAACAAACAAAAACAACCCGACACACCATGAAACACGCGCTAATGCTAGAACGCGATCGAACCGAGGTGGCAGCCACCACCCAAGACACTTAGTCCACGATGTCGCAGTAGATTTTCGCCGATTGTTTTCCCGCGACGCCAAAGCTAACGAACTAACCGCAGGGGGGCCGAAGGAGGGAGAGAGAGAGATAGAGAAAGGGGGAAGTCGTCACCACCATGTTAAGCGCGGCCACCTCGCATTCTGCTGAGGGCAGCGCATTGCTATGCGGCGCTCATCTCGTCAAACGTCTAATCCAGTTAATAACCGAACCGCCGTTATGTCAACCTCGTCCAACCCATACATTAGTGATTCAATATCACTTCAGGAGATGCTGCAACATCAGTGTTGGGTTCGTTCTTTTTAAAAAGAAATCGAATCCTCCAATGAAAAAAGGAACCCGTTTGAGTTCCCGTTCCTCCAATGAAAAAAGGAACCCGTTTGAGTTCCCGTTCCTCCAATGAAAAAATGAACCAGTTCACGTTCCAGTTTATACAGAAATTAAAAAGAACCAGTTCACGTTCCAGTTTATACAGAAATTAAAAAGAACCTGGTCGTTATTAGTTAATTTTCAAAACATACTTCGAACTTTTCCTTTGTAAAATAATATTTAGGTTCTTTCCAAATGTAGAAGAACAAGTTCGAGCACCTCTGTTCCTATTCTTCACAAAAATGGAACTAAATCGTTCCTAACGTTCCATCCTAAAAAAAGGAACCTAGGCGTTTCTAAGTTCCTAGGAACGTAACTTTCCCGTTCCGTTTCCTCCCAACACTGGCCAAAACGTTCCAAAGTTCCTACACAACACTCTTCTGATTAAGTGAAGTTTGACAGGTTGTATCGAAACGCGATCGCCGTTAATTGTCGCCGGTGGAGTTGTTCCTGTCACTCATTACCATAACCTGTTGGCGCTGGGGAAACTGCAATCGGCGGGCGGCGCGCGCGTACGTACACCCGGGTACCCACTGGCGGAGCAAGTCGTGATCGAGGTCGCCGATTACGAGCGAGCACAGAAGTCGCTGGCCGCTGGGGAACGCCCAGGTGGAGTTCCCCCACAGCCGCCGCCCAGACGGTCATCGGTTCGCGTCCCGGCAAAGGCTCTTGTCAGGCGTTCTGCCGAACAGCGCCATTTTTTTTATTTTTTTTTTTAAACTCAACTTTAGAGGGGGCAGTGTAGGAAAGGAACGGAAAATTTAGTGCGGCCCCCGTGGTACAGTGGCTATAATCATAGACAACAAAACGGGTGGTCCCGGGTTCGATTCCCGGCAGAAGCAGTCGTTTCGACGAGCATTCGACGAGCTGCGGTACTGGTGTCAC
>JAUJYS010001144.1:0-18575 GCA_033995665.1 Melogona broelemanni | reverse complement strand
AACGTTCCTTTTTTGATCGGAGGAACGGGAACGGGAACTAGTTCCTTTTCAAAAGGAACGAACCCAACACTGCTTATTATGATATAATTTGATGTTAGGGGAAATGCTCGTTATCAATTATATCTAAATTTTCTTTTTATAAAAACTTTCATTCATTTAAAAGCCTGATAGTGCGACAATTTAATTCATCAGTTACACTTTGGAACACATCAGACGTTTGAAATGATGAGTCGATACGCCTTGTACAAAGAATTATAAAGTGTTTTCATTTAAATGTCGATAAACTGTCATTTCCATGTTTATGATTTAACTGTCGAAAGCTCGGGCCTGTAATGGCACCAAATGTGTTTTAAACTTCTAACTGATTTATTTGGATTTATCTGAACTATTTGGCTTATTATTTTCGGTATAGCGGGAATACTCACCACCTGTAGCACACAACAGTTGTGATTAGATTCCCTCGCACACGGCAAATTTATATATTAGAGATGTTGGAGCTCAGGAGGACGCGACCGAAAAGCCTTGCTGATAGATCAATAGCCGTTTCCAATTCGTGGGCGTTTACCAGAACACTAAATCACTATACGTGCTTCCAGCCTTCAGTACACACACACATACACTGTACGAATGTCATAGTATTTCTTTTGCGCTGCTGCTGGTGCTGCTTGCTGCTGTGTGCGTACACATTACGTTTGAAGTTGGATTTTCGTCGAGCCGAAGCATTTCACGTCGAATAAAACCACTAAGCTAGATTAAAAAAATATCATGAATAACGCGAATACACGGGCCTGTATAGAAGTTTAGCTCGACGAGTGGTTGTGATTCCGTCATTGTGTGGGCTCAGACGTCGGGGGAAAGAAGGAACAATGCGATATATATATATACCAACTACTTTTCTTTCCCTACACAAGTTGTCTTATCAATTTGCGTTTTAAGTATATCGGGGGGCGTAAACATAAACGACGTCGGGTTTCGACAAATTGGGAAACTCATGATCGTTATTCGATTCCGAAAACCTTCTCCGATGTACTACTTGCTATATTTATGGTGTATTTTGATTTTATTTGAATATACTGGCACTTTTCAAGGCGGTATTTTTCCAAGTACCCTTAGGGATAGGTTAAAAGATTTAAGTAAATTAAAACATGATGGATGAATGATAGTTTTAAGTGTGATAAGTTAAGTCGAACTCCTTTTTTGTTACTGGTAATGTTTCCACACTGTTTACGCTGAAATCTTTATTTTCTAAAACTGTAAAATACATTGTTACTGATGGCAATGGTTGTTCCTGCTTCAAAGTTGTGAGTTATTCCTTAAGTATAATTTATTGTATTACCAGCATAGCTCAGTTCGAGTCGACAGCGGTGTTTGCGAACAAAATTCAATGTAGAATGTTATGTATTATTCCATATGAAGGAATTTTTAGTATTCAATAAAAAAATACCAAAGTAAACAATAAGAAAATACGAAAACTAAATTTATTATTCGATCTTCTATTTCGAATGCGCGGTGCGTTGAGTGGTAATGGATATTTTGAATTCCAACCGCGTAGTTCAAGCTTGCTGAAATACGTTTCAATAATGAAAAACGTTTTGATTTATTGAAGATTTTGTTTCGTCTTTCTGCATTACCCGACCTGCGCTGACCGCTAAAAAGGAAATGTATATGTATTTGTGTGTGCATCGTGGTATTTTTCAATATGCTCGACAAATGAATTCTTCGAATTCCAATCATTCAATAAACCAGCACTCAATTCAATCACAACAGCATTCTCAACATAATACGAGTATTCAATAAAAAAATCTTAAAAGTTATAAAAAAAAAACGACAACAAAGTCTATCAGAAGCAATCAACCTGACTGCTTGTAACGAAAAGCCAAAAGTGATTGAATGTTGGATATTAAAAGATTTCCACCTCCCCCTTATCAGATATGATGGGTATTATCTACGCGATTATTTATTTAATAACAATGTCCTACAATGGAGGTAATCACAATTCCTATAGTCGATTATACCCAGTATTAGTAGTTCATTGAATAGAACTGGGAAATGAACTCAACTGTTGCTCCAACTAAAATATATTTAACTGTTTGAGAGACAGCTACAGTCTATATGCTGTTTTGGTAGCCTTTTTTATACGCAAAGGATTTTTTTAATATTTTATCCGCGAAACATTAGCAAAATCACCAATTGTGATACCCTTGCTGATCATGTGGTACTTACATTTTCCCTTGATGATACGATAACGGCGCCATCTAGGAATGATTTTCAACGCGTTATAACATACCTTTGGACACGAACTACGATATTCTCAATATATATAAAAAAAAAAATAAGCTCTTGTTCATGAGCCCACTATGTATTCACGTCATAAATTAATTTGTGCTTCATGTTGCTAACATGCTGACGACGACGTATTTTTGTATGTCATGCAAGCGTAAAATTGCAACCGTAACCGCAAGCGTGTTACGGCGCTATAGGCGTATGCGATGTCTTGTATGCATCTGAAAAGTAAAGAAAAAACATTTTCCAGAACCGATGCGATCCATCTTGTGTTTGCATGCGCTTGCTTGCAGTCAATAAACAAACAATTAAAAAGGAATGCTTGCTTTGCTCGTTTGCTGTCGTGCTCAAGTAGTAGTACGTATCTATGGCTCAGTGTCCATCCTACGAAGCGGACGGTCCCGGGTTCGATTCACTGCGTAGGCTTTCGTTTATTCAATAGCCTGGGGTACTGGCGTCCCCCTGAGCTTCCATTAGGGAGTCTAGAGCTTAGGGGTGGATCCTGAAGCCTAGCTATTCCAGCTGCCATTCCCCTTCCTTCCTATTCCCTGTCCCTCACATATCTCCATAGAGATACGGGGGTGCAGTAATCCTTTAGTGCACTAGGCACTACGGTGATTTAAAAAAAAAGTTGCCAATATAAGATAAATGGATTAGAAGAAACAAAATCTTCATTTTTCTAACTTTTTAAAAAGCTTGTGAAGTATGTTTACACAGTTTACTGTGTAAACATACTTCACAAGCTTTTTGTTTAATTGTTTAATGTTTTAACATTATTGACATTTTACTAATACCTTAAGTAGCATTACACAGGAACTGACCGTTTCAATCATTTTTTTTGTAAACGTACTAGTTCGTCCAAATAGATTTTAAAACATTTCCAAAGTAATTTTTTTTTCTTAATGCTTAAATGCTGCAACATTTAAAGTAAGATACCCGTATTAACTTTCTTATGTGTCACTTATGTAGTTTATCTGTATAGATTCGCCAGCTACAATATACTTGGTACAATGTACTTAGAAACGTTCTTTGGGACTGTCGTTTGAAACATAATAATAATGAATTGTTATTTCAAGCGGCGAAAAGAAAGTTTATATACATTATTATTGTAGTACGCCTTTTGTGTGCGTAGACATCACGGAGTACATTAAAAAGTTTTTCAAAGATGTCATTCTTCGACAGGCGGGCGAGTAACCGCTCGTGAAAACCCATCAGTGTTGCGCGAGAGATTCAATAGAAAATCATGTGTGTGGCTGCTCCCGATAAAGCCGGGTAAATATAACGAGCGTTGACTTTGGCAGAATAATTCCTCCGTATATCAGATTATTGACAGGGCTAAGTAAGCTCATTGCTTTCACGTCCCAAAATTCTAAATGATTAATGCAACGACACGGGGCCAAGAGGAGAAAAAAAAAAGAATACAACGCTTCCACTTTGGAGCCAACGATTTATTATTGTCTTGATGCATTCATTGAAGGATTAAACCCAATGGCCACATCCTCCTAAGATCAGATGTGTCTAAACGAACAAAGTTTGTTAAATTAATGAATACATCTAGAAAAAAAGAAAAAATACGAAAAGAAAATCATTAATTATTCACAAAGCCCACAGTTGGAGATTGATGAAGCTCCTGCATTCCATAGACATTTTATTCTATAAACTAGATAGTTATACAAATTAATCATCAACGATCGCCGGATTACGTGGTAATATTTAATTAATTTTTAAATTCACATACCTGTTCAAAAGCCTGTGCTGACCTCACATGTTAACGCAGGATCTCATGAGCTTATGCTAGTAGGTTGTGTCGTTTAATAAACCATTGACGACTCCGGGCTACTGGCCCAAAACGAATCGGCTCCAGAGCCCATCTCTGCTCAGTGGGAGCGCTCAGTATGCGGAATTCGTGGAAACAGCGAGTCTCTATTCAGTTTGACCTAAAGATAGAATTATACTAAACTGATCTTTTCGTAAACGTAAACATATAAAACGAATTCTTGGAATATGGTATATTGGCCTAAGGCCGTTTAACGTACACGTAGGCATAAGCAAATTCGATTCCCAAACAAGAATGCCGCATTAAAATATTGAACATGTGTTCTTGGCTAAACATGCCCTGGGCAAACTTTCATCGATGATCGCAAGATATGGCGAAGCCCGCCGCGTACGTCTTACGGAAAAGGGGCGACCGAAGACTACTGTAGCGCCTGTCTTGTTTCTAACAATCATCTGGTTCGGAGAACCGATGCGCGCATTTAAAAAATGAACGCCTTCTGTTGGATCTGTCTCTGATTAAGTAGCATTTTTGTTGCTAATGGGAAAAAAATCTACCTTTAACAACATTGTTTCTTCGTGAAATGAATTTCAAAAGTAATTAAAATGTATCAAACCCCTGCCCTTTAAAATAGGAATAGATTAAATTAGACCTTTCAAAATAACTGCATCTGAGGCACAAAAGTGCATGCAAGCGTTAGTGAATTGTTCCTAGTTCCTGGGTGCTTAAAATAGTGTCTGAGAAATCCAATTCTGTTTTATACTATGCCCACTTGCTAGCTGGAAGACGTAACGCTGTGATTTAAGAACATCTTTTAATTTGAAACTACCGTAGCTTTCGCCGGGAACGCTTTTGAAGTTTTAGTAATTCCTAGAATCAAAACGACTGCTCTCCCAATAACAAAGTCTAGAAGATTATTCACTGTAGTGTCGTAAGTTAATGAAATTGGATCATTTTAGGATCAAGAGTTTGGTGGGAGCTAGGAATATGGACAAGAATAGATTCGAAGAAGCGCAATAGTTTATTTTCTCTGAAATGAAATTTCGGTTGCTGCGAGTCTGCATCGAAGTGAGATTTAACAAAAGATTTTGCCATTTATCAAGTTTGTTAAAGCAAACTAAAATCAAGTAACCAGTGGCGAACAAGGTAGGCTAGCTCACCTATTGTTTACCATACAGTGTTCCCTGTATTGTGGGGTCATCCTGTATGGGCCACTTTTTTCAATTGTCGCCGGTGGAGGCATTTTCAGGTGGTTATAATATCAATTATGGCTTAGGGCATCCAGTGTATCCGAGATGTTTGCAAGTCATTCGATTGTTAATCGTTGGTAGAATTAAAAAACCAGTTGAAAGACATCGGATCATAGGTGCACTCCTAATCATTGCTATTTTTTAACAGTTAAAAAACTTATAAAAAAGTCTATAAGTTTTAAAAAAGGGAATACAATGTGATTTAACTGTGAAAAAAAAATATTTTCACTGGAAAAGAAAATGTAGTTAAAATTCCCAAACACTAGTGCATCGTGTAGGTAAATACTGCAGTGTGCTGAAACTATATTATAATGCGTTACTATTTTTAGAAAAAATTGTTGTAAATTCATATTGTAATCGGAAAAGACGATAGAAGTTTCACCTAGTCTGATCGTAATATTGGGTTTCGTTTCAACAAAGAGCTATAGAAAATAAAGGTTTCACGTAGGCGCCATCTTTTCCGTAGATATAGAGTGAGAGAGAGGCTTGGAGAAAAAAAAATGGGCTTCGAAACGTTGCAATATGGCTTTTCCCGTCGCCTTATCAGTTATTATAATTTTTATATCGAGCGAACAGATGATGAAAATATATTTTATGCAAAGCTGCGCGGGGGCGGTGAGGCGTGCGTCTTTACAAATTACGGCTGTCACTCTTTTGCAACTGAAGATATCCGATAATATCGAGAAATAAATTTAGATCTGCTCGGAAATTCCGCTCAAAGCTGGCGTCGAGGCGCTATTTTTTTCTTCTTTCTCTCTCTCCTTCTCTCTTCCTCCGCTCTTGCTGTTTTTCATCTTCTTTCCACGCGTGCCATCCTCCTTCTTCCTCTTCCAAACACTTTGATCATTCACTTTTGAGCCATTACCAATTTGGGCGCAAATGGGTGTTCGAAACCAAAGGTAGGAGACCCGGCTCATCGCGGTGAGGTGTTGGTGAACGAGAACAAAAGAACAGCGCCGGGATATCGGTAATACTGAGCACTGCACCTCGGTCGATCGCTGATGCCCAATCTGCTCCTCCGACGCAAAAATGCATTCATCACTTGACTTGCTATGAATACTGATGGCTTTTTTCTGAAGACCTGAGAGGCGCGCTCATATTTTTAGTCGATGCCGTGTGGAAGGCGGGTCTTGGAGAACGGTAAACGTGCGCTTTTATCGGTGAGAGGGAAAGAGAAGCCAAGAAATGTCGGCGTCGAAATGAAAGAAAATTAATGTTGAATACGCGATAGAAAATCGGTTACGCGTAAAATACATGCAGTTTATTCAAAGCATACATATATCCAACAGCACCGCACCGTTTAACTTTTATTTTTGAGATTTGCTTATGGCGAATATATTGCAAAAAAATATTTTTTTATTTTTTTTTTCAAACGTACTTGTACAATTTTATTGTGAAATTCTCCATAAGTACTGTACCGTATTATCAAGTGCAGTCTTGTATTCACTAAGCCATTGCGGCGAACGGATTTTTCAAAATAATTAGAGTATCTGAAATTTCAATTCTAATATACTGTCTAGGGAATAATATACTGTATTGTAATATACTGTATGTGAAGTTTATCGCTATACAAGCTTCTGAACTTAGCTTATGATGTTACATTACTATCGTTATTGAACGCCTCGCAACATTAATATTTGTTGTGTATAAAATATAATATATCAATTAATCAAATATAAATATTAATATAAAGTGTACCGTAATAAAGACAATTAAACAGGCGAGCATATCCATTACTACCGCTGCGAAAAAACCCATTGATTAATTAAATCAAATATTGAATTGTAATATCCTGCATTTTTGTAAGTGCACACAAACACGACCATGTATACACATCTGTTGACGCGAATGCGCAATACAAATTTACAACAACAAAAATTCTCATTTCCCAATAGGGTGCCTCGTGTTCTACTTCTCTAAAAACAGCACGAACGTCATGCCAGCGTCGTGTGTTCGGGATATTCAAAAGCCGATTCGCAGCGCGACGTCTATTGTTGTTTGGCTTTTTGGCTCGGCTCTACGCACCGCGCCCCAATGGGGAATTCGACAACTATGAGAATATGCGCACAATCGGATACAAAGACCGTCTTATTTGAATAAGAATTCGGATTATTGTGCGCGCACAGAAATCATTTCGCTTTGTAAATAGTTTGTTTGATCCACAAACTTTCTGATTCAAACTATTCCGGGGAAGAAATGTATTTTATTTTCTTCCCTTCAGCGGCATAACCAGTTACGGTGCCAGAAGGTCACGATTGAAATAAACTTTATGCACTGCCTATTTTCTGATGTCATTCATATCTGTCGAGTATTCCATAGTTAGCCATTATTTCATACAAGAGATCACAAATTCGTAAAGATCTAATACATGGCGGTGACGCAGATTTGAGCTACAACAAATACAACATTGAAAAATCTGACATAAATTTTTTTATTTAAATTTATTTATATGCAATTCCAGTGACTTTAACTTTTTTTTTAAAGTAATAGTAATTTATAGTTTCAATAATTAATTTATAGTTTTATAAGGTTTCTTAGTTAGATAGATAAACACATTTTTTAAAATTTGTCCTTTATCAGACGATGAGTCATGGTATTTTTAAAATTAAGGCTGTAATGCGCATGTTTGTCGAACGATTTCGAACTAATGTTAAATGGCGCGCGTTGTACGTAGGCGCAAACAAAATGCAATTGCCTTGCTCTAAACGTGGAAATGATTCACTGCGTAAATTGAACCCAATTTCTCCTAACAAATCTGTGTCTGTTGTATTATATATTTTTTTTTTCCGTTCTCCGTAACGGGGGAAAAAACAAAATCAAAGCAACAAGTATACGCTTTCTATAAATTCAAAATTTTAAAATATTTATTTTAACGAGCACTCCAACACGCGTAACGTTTTGTTTATTTGTTCGTCGTTCCGCAGAAACGTTATATTTCAACGGGGCCGGTGAGGGGAGTTTGCAGCACCGGACGGGGAGAAAACATAACCGACATCCATAGTACATTTTAACATCGCGCGCGCCAACAATCATTTTGCGTTCATGTCAACTCCATAAAAAGAGCAGCCATATCTATGTGTTTAACGGCTTTGAAAAAAATAGGCCGAGTAGCGAACTTCTTAAATAATTCAAAACGACCCCCATCAACCATCCCCGCTCCTCTTTCTCACCACCACCACCACCACCACCTTCTTGGGCATTGTGGATGAAGACAAGGCGACGAAAACCGAAAAAGACCATACGCGCATTTGTTTGCCAGTCTTTTTATTAGCCGATTGTTAAGACTCGCGACTTTGCTCTCTTTATGTGGAACATAAAAATTGAAAACGGCGTCGCCCGAAAGCGCGAAAACTTTTCCCCCCGTCAGGCAGACAATTATCTGCATAAACTTTTTGATACTTTTTATTGTAACGACTAGGAGAGAGCCGGCACGATTTATAGTAATATAAACCGTTTCAACAACTCCGCACGTCCTCTTAAAAGAAATATATTTTGCGATTGAGCTAGTTTTGTTTTCCTGTACACGTATGAACCCTGCGCCTTATGACTAGGTGACGTACATTTTTGGGCAGGTGGCGGTAGATTGCCGTTGCCACCGATAGTGGCGCATAGTCTGAAAAGCACTGATTCACCGCTATGTGAGCCCTGATATTGCTGAATCTGCGAAACTTTGTGGAACCTCTATCTACCTGCTATAACAATCGAAATTATTCTCTTAAACGCCACCAGAGGGCCGATTGGAGATGGACAGTATATTTTACGTCTGTGGTAGACTTGAATATAACCAAACGAATGGCAATTTAGCTGAAGGCACATCCTTTATTAATTTAAAATTGGAAATAACACGAACGAATATTTTTGTGCTAAAATGCAGGGCACAAACATGTTATAAAAGGATACGGTTCAATTTATCTATTTCATCGCAATTAGCCCTGGCTGTCATTTTTGAGATACATGTGTTCAGAATCATGGGCTAACACTCGCTACCATTAGCCTAAATTCGCATACCGAGTTAGTCCAAAAGTCATTAATGCCGCGCTCGGTTTTCAATAATCGTATATTTTTCAATTACGCATGCAGTGTATATATCAAAGCTGACAATTTGCTATGCATATTTGAACGCGGCTAATTGGGACGTAATTGGATGAAGCCATGTACGCGTGCATGGGAATCGGATCATATATTTTTTCGTAAACAAACGACAAATGATTAAAAATAACAATAACATATTACAATATGTATATTTACAAAGTGGTGAGTGGCGATTAAATTCGGTCGACTTTCGAACCCCCAACGGAGGGTAGAGAGTCGCGTGGACTATTCAATACAAAAGCGATGAATTTAGGATCCGAGGACGGGCCTAGCGAATTATAGTGTTTAATTAAAATGCCGTAATTTTTATATCTGCTCGCCGCTCGTCGGGTTTAATGTCCGGCATTAACGGCGGTCCGATCAAACGGGGGAGGAGAATGCTGCATGGCTGTATTTGCGCGTCGCAAATAAACGGGATGGAGTGATGAGTGTCTGTGCCGAGTGGCGATGCGAGCCCATGAATTATTGGCTTACGCGGTGACAGTTAGGATTTTTGTTTTTCTAATTTAAATATTTAGCACAAATAGAAACGAAAAGGATGAATTTCATGTATCAGCTGCCTTTATCGGATGGATAAATGTTCAGCTTTCATTTTTTTAAGACTATTTCCCGCCTAAACATGACAACAACGGAAGTTCCAGAAAAAATAAATAACGCATTATGCTTATGTTTTTTTATTAAATCATCCTAGTTGTAATTACTACAGTTGCTTATGTTTTGCATGCATTACCGGTGTCCAAAGTGATGCATGCAAACACGCAATCTTGTTCATCGTGTCTCGCCTCGGATCGGACAAACTATCGTAAAAGTGCGTTTTGAGTCGTCAATGTTTCTACCCATACATATAACCTTTGATTATATCGGAGATGATTCTTGGAATACGTCAAATCCCCCTTGCAAATCGTTTTATGCTGGAACATATCGTTTCGAATGAACGAAAAATTATATTTCTTGAAAAAAATAAACTGCTAAACGCGAGGCCACGTCGTCAAAACTTTTATCAAGTGAGCCCTGTTGTGGTCAATAGTTTACCAGTTCAAGTTCTTCTGGAAATTTTTTTTTTTCCATCCATGTACGGTATCCAAGTTCACATTGCGCGGTTACGTGGTTTCAGGAGGACGCAAGTGAGGATCTTCCCCCTCTCTTATTTTACGTTGTAACTGTCCGGCGCGCAGATTCTTCCCGTGTTTTACGGTTACCAACTATTGAAATGTACGGTGCGAGGTTCAAAAGGCTCTGTACTTACCGTCCCGTGAAACGCGCTAGGTATATACTGGAACCCTGGCCGAGTTCGTGGTGGCGGTGGTGGTGGTAGCGCCTTTATTGCACGACATTGGGCGATGATGGCGATGGCTGGAAAAATCTCAAAATAGTGTAATTCGCTGTGTTGAGAATCGTATTATTTTGCACCGGTGAGCAGCCTCGCGCTCAAGAGGGCGCCCGAGCCTTACCGAAGCGCGTGTCGTCGCCCTTCCTCCCCCATCCCACCCAAAGTGTTTCACACCCACCAACTCAGCAACCCTGTCTCTGCGAAGTCGTAAAAGTCAGTTGTTGTCCTACGTTTTCTACACTGCCTGCCGGGCTCACAACAGAAGTAGAAGCAGCAGCAGCTGCAGCTCGCGCGCTCTCAATTAATTCTCGGTCGAGTTACATTTCGCGTCCCGACTAATTAATACATTGTTCTGCTCGACATAATTTACCTTGTGACTTAACGTAGCATGTTAATTGCGAAAATTCGGGCTAGTTAGGCCTATTGGTCGTACATTTCGTGTAGGGGTCGCGCGATACGCCTTTTAACTAAATGAAGCTAAAGTACGACTCGAAGTAGGCCAGTCGGTATTGCAACTATCTGCGGTGCTGTAAGGTCCCGGGTTCGATTCCCGACGCGGGCTTTCCGTTAATTCGATACCCCTCAATGTTGTCGAAGCAACACGAGTGATACATGATTTCATGTTGTTTGTTCACTATAGTGATTTAAAAGTTTAAAAAAATAAAAAAGTCACGCAATGTTTTCCGGACATTATTTTGCTTCCTATTTTTTATTTGTTGTTTATTTGCATCGACACATTCGCTCAGCCACTAGTAGTTGTGCATCGATGTAAGGAGTAACCTTTGTGCTCGGCGTTTGGCGAAGCGCCCCTAGCGATTGATATTAGACTCAAATGCTTGGACAGAAGCGTCATCTAGGGTTAACTCGATACGCGAGTAAGTCGTGGATATTAGCAATGCTCTGATGAAAAATGTCTATTGGGGTTCACCGTCGAACGAAACACACAACAAGCAGTAGTGCCATGAGCCAATGGCCGTCTTCTCGCAAATATAAGCTACCCGGATACTAATTTGGTGATCCTAGCGGTACTAATTGCGATTTAATATCGCCCCGTTTGGAGATCAGGTAAATCCGGGCTATCAAATAGTGCGCTGCAATCAATAACTGAGCTTTACATCTTTTTGCTAATGATATTGGGGCGGACTTGCAAATGTGCCAAAACAGCTGTTGCCCATAGTGTAAAATTACAGTACACAGTAGAATAATTTTTTTCCAAATACTTTTCTTCTGCTTTATTTTTCTATGGGATTTATTAATTATTAATTAATAAATTGGGGTAAATAATTCGCTGTTTTTAATCTAACTATATTTTGAGGTTTTGGCTACATTTTTCATTAAATACGAATCCTATTAAATTAATAACGGAATTATGTTATTTAGCCTGATATGCAATAAATTTTCCAGTAGACGAAGAGTGATGACGTCACCAGAAGTCGGATGCGACTTGACGGAACATAATAACAACAAAAGTAACCTTTACTTACAAATATAGCCATATAGAAAACCACAAGCGGTAAACCAGGAACGTTAACAGCTTCTGAAGAAATATATGCCTGCAGTTAGTTACTTCAAATTATATTGTTACACAAAAGCTATCTCCGTGTTAGATATAGTTTGCTTCAACGATGTTGACGTTGCTACTTCCTTTTTATCGCCTGTTCAGTATAGGCCCATACAACCGTATAATAGTTTACACTTTAAAAAAAAGTTATCCAGCAATCTGTTAATAGGCACATTCACGCTGTAGTCCAATCAGTGTGAAATCTTACAGCAGCCTCCTTCATTATGATTATAAATAATCGAACTATAAAGATCGCTTCTGCGCGATTAAAACTAATAGAGTTTCGCGAGCTCCTCCTGCACAGGAATGCAACCCGCAATAATGGGTGCGCCTCACAGTTTCAGTTATGTTACAGTAATAATGATATTTTTAAACTGGAGTTTATATAAACTGGAGAGAAAATGAAAACAGGAGAGCAAAAAAAATACATGTGGCAATACAGGTATCAATATAGGTAGGGTTAATTCAATTATGTGTCAATAAAACCATCTCATTTTTGCAAATGTGAAAAAAGTTTTTTGGCAAATTGTTGAGCATAGTATTTTCAGAAAAATGAAGTTATTAAAATTTGTACTCGAGGTTTTTTTTTGTTTTTAAATTAGTACACGCAAAATATTAGCAACGTTCAGTTTTGTGAATACAGGTGACACTGCAACTGACTCTGTGATCCACTTTACTAAAACGTCTTTTTCAATTACTACTTTGTGCAAGCCTCGAGCACAACTACCGGTAAATCAGTGAGGACAAAATATATTCGAAAATATATTTCCAACATCCGAAAAAAAAAATCGACTCCACGTGTATTTATTTCACCGAATTTGTCACAAATCAATGAAGAAGCCGTAAACATAAAATAACGTTTTCCGATCTTTTTTTTAACGCTCGCGTGTCCTGCAGTCACGAACAAATTGAAATTCCCCGGAAAATACACCGTTCGGGCGCACGGTTGCCAGGAGCGCCAATACATCTCCCCTCCACCTTCCCCCTTTCTCTCCCATACCCACCAGCCCACCCTACCCTTCGGCAATCTCGCTCTTCCGCGCGGCAAGATGTCAAGGTAAGGCGTAAAAAAAATCTAGTTAAGATAAGGAGGGATTTGAGTCATCCCAGTGGTGCAAGATTTATGTATGGTAAGCGTCGCCAGGCATAAAAAATCCTCAGAGATTTCCACCGCCGAGTCGTAAATGATTCACCAGTTCCCTGCAGCAATCTGTCGCGCATGCGTAGAAGCCCCAGCGCCCTCACGTAATTGACGCAGTCGCCGTGGAAATTTGCTACTCGTGCCAGACGACGCGCTTCCGAGCATTAAAATGGTTGGCCTCTACAGTCGTGTGTGTATGTGTGTGCGAAAGTTGGATATATATTTATATATATATATGAGAGATTTCCGTAATAAAGATTCGCCTACAGTGGCTGGATGCATTTTGCTCGATTTTTTTTGGATAGCGAAATTTGAACGCAGAAATGAAAAAAAAGCATTTAACGGTGGGCGAGAAACGATTCTCGGGGATGACGTGGTTTAAGGAAAGTGGAGCAAAGTTTAAAAGGAAATGTATCGGAGACTTCAGAGTCTTCTCGTCCCATTAACATTCGCGAAGTATTGGGGTTGATGACAAAAAGAAATTGGATGTGCATTAAAAAAGAAAATAAAGTTAGGTGCTTCACTCGTATAGGTGGCATGGTGGGCTGCGCTCTCGCCTTCTATGCCCGTGATCGGCTGATCGCTGGTTCAATTGCCGACCGAGAGCTCCGAAATATTTCGGGCAAGAGAAATTGAATGTCTTCCTCCTGCGCCTATGTGTTGTGCAGTTACATGTTAAAGGTTTATACCTAGGTCAGAACCACCTACTGTAGATCAGAAGCTAGGCCAAATTAAAAATTATCCGGGGCCCCTGGTTGGTGGGAGGGGGGTAATACGAATACTTTTGATAACAAAAAGTACAAAAAAAACTCATTGTTAGTATAAATTCAAATATTGTATCAATGATTTGACGCATCCTAGTTATATGGGCGGGTATTACGTCCACGGATCAATTCATTGCACAAGTTTTTCTTGCGAATATGCTTCTGTCGCGTTCAGGTGGCAATACAGGAACAAAATGTCAACTTGCGCTGTAGCGAAGCGTTTTGAGCCGGGGCAAAAACTGGCGTGTTTTTTTTTTTAGAAAGTGTAACTGCTTCTTGACCAATTTTGTACATGTACGTGTGCACACTCGTGGCGAAGGCAATATAATTTCAGCAGCTGCTGCCTTTCATTTCCGGGCGAAATTGAGTTTAACACCGCAATGTGAGATTGAAAAGCGAAAATGAAAGGTGAAAAGCATCTGCGACTCCTATTTTAAAGCGTGACTTTAATGAAAAATGCATTTGAACCAAAAAATTGCTTTCGACGTTGTATCATGCTTGTATCAACTTTAATTATAGTAAAAAATATTGTTTCATAGTTTGAAACATAAAATAGGTTTCAAAACTATAAACTTGTTTGCCAACACGAATCTAACAACTTCGAAGTGTCCGCATTGTAAAATATGAAATCGTTAAAACAGTGTATAAAATCTTGAAAATGGATATTGGAGAAACAAAGATAATGTCTCAATGGTTATTCGTTCTTAGAATCGTATTTCGTAAATCGTATTCGACAAACCATTCCATGGATTTTGCTGGAAGTAATCACGTAAGTGTACAATATGATCCCGAATGTAACTGCTTTCTTACAAATTGAGCTCAAAGTTGAGTTTATAATAAAATTTTAGATGTTCCGAAAATTTCTGAAATTAGTTGAAGCTGACGGCATAGCGGCCTGCGTCGCATGGAGAGAACCAATCCTCTCCGCGTATTAAAGTAGCGGCGTCCTCTCGTGGCCAGTTAATTTGTTGCAGTTTTAGTAAACCAATGCCCAATGTAACATAAATATATTTTTTGTACTCAGCTATAATTAACCTTTTCCGGATTTCTCAGCGAATAATTGGTATTAGTGGTTGATTAATTGTGACAAGCGGCGACATATTTCACCAGAGAAATTATGCAATGAGCGCCACCTACTGATAAAGCGCCACCGTCCATAGGCGCTCGGGGAGAACTCGCTTGCGAGATGCGCCTAGAAAATACACGGGGGAGGGCCTCAGGACGATATATTTATTTTGATGAATTTTGTCTAGTTAAGCAGTACGTGCTCATACGACCGTACACGTGAAGACCGCGCAATCATTCCGTTATCGCGTATACAGTGCAAGTGCAATGGTCGCTTCCATCTTCTCCCAACATAAACGAGATGACCCCAGAGATGCAGCCACAGATTGGCTATAATATACAACCATAACGTCACGTGCGAGCAACGGGGTCCATAGGATTGGTCCGACGTGTGGAAACACGCTGCGTTGGGGTGGGGTTGGGGGCGCGCCTTTTCATTAGAATTGCCGTTGGTCGGTGATGGTGGTTGGTAGTCTTACGCGGACATATTCGGTGAACAATACCGTAGGATACGGTGAGTAATCCGACCGCTAGATTTAAACGTTGGCCCAGATTGCTTGGAATATAGGCTAGTCGTGATAGGTTTGCACGGTAGGATTGAATGAGAGGGGACGAAAGAGAGTGAGATGTAAAGATGAGAGAGCGAATATCGCGTTGCCTTAACGAAAAACCGCGTTGTCCAGTATTGTTTTTAGACTGTTTTGAACTTGTGCAGAAATATTGGTTATTCTGTGTACTGTGTCGTGTCTGTGTGAAATGCGCCACACGTACTTGAACATGCATGTTCAAGTCATTTTCAAGTTCATGTTCAAGTCAATCACATTTTACAGTGATCATGATCACTGTAAAATGTGGCGTCTGCATTCTATGACACGAACCTCTTAAACCGTCTGGTATTTTGGTCCGCTGTCCGCTTGGTATTTTTGTTATCATTCTAAAAATGTGGGCACTCTGGTGCTTTTAAAAAACAATTTTCTTGAAGTTATACTGTATCCTGTCAAATTTCGTTCAACGCCAAATGTTACTTTAGCAAAACCTTTGTATAATAAACATTTTATTAAGAATTATTATAAAATGGTAAGGGTGGGTTTATCCTGGGCGAACAGTTCTAGACTAGTTTTGAGAATCTTCAGCCAAAATGTTTAAGTCAAACATTTTCTAATTTTGAAAAAGGGATTTGTTACTTTTGCTCGTGTCCGCAGCACGCATTTCGACGTTAAAAAGTATTTTTGTGTTTGCACTGTTCGGATGTCTATTCAAACAGTCTTAAAAAAAATCGTTTCTAATTTCTTGCGCCGAACTAAGAGCGAGACTAAAATCCAAATATGTCCGGGATGTGCAGTTTGGTCTGAGAGGGCGTGCCATACGGTACCAGCCATCCTAAATCTTTTCTATTTATCCGAAGAAATCTGGCGGTTACGTCTGTCGCCTCCCTCCCACTCATCCCCCACACATCTCCACCCCACTCGTGATTAAACCCTACACATGTCTGTACACGGACCCGGAACACGGTGGCGATAGACGCGCCGGCCGCGCGCGGCCCCGCCAGCATCTTCACTGCCGAGATTATTACCGCAATTAAAATTAATAGCGCGACTTACGAGTGGCTATATCGCCATTTATATGTGCGCTGCATAGAACGATATCGTATAATAGAAGAAATTATATTTACAGGCCTACGCCGAAGTGCCCTGTCTTTGCTTTTCGGTGGTTTTCGCGTCTTATTCTGTTGTTGGGGAAACGCTATTTGTCCCATCCCCCCCCTGTCCAAGACAATTGAGTACATACTTATAGATGAATTTTCTATCGGATTTTCAACAAACCAAATGGGATTGATCCTACGTTGAAACTAAATGTTATATTTGGCACGAATTTCCTTGCGCGCTATTTTTATATTGTGTTTCGAGGAACACTATTAGCGAGTGACTTTTATAGCTCCTGAATTAATTTTTTTTTTAATTATTTCTGAAATCATGTTCTCTATTGGATAAACAAAATGTCTTAAGTTGAAACGAAATGTAATATTTGTTACGAATTTCCTTACGCGCTATTTTTCATTTTGTTTTTCGAGCAACAGCTCAATTAGCGAGTGACGGTTATAACTCCTCAATTAGGATTATATTTAATTATTTTTGAAATCATGTTCTCCATTCGATAAACGAAACGTAGAATAAACAGTTTTAGTTTTGGAGGTAGATAATTGAGCAGTTAATTGAAGTGCGCCCATATTGCATTCACGCTATCGCAACAACTAGCTTTTTGCTACCTGTTTTTTTTTTGTTGCGCGCAGCTCCAGTTTTTATCCATTTTCAAGCGACTAAAGCCGCACCGCCTGTTGGAGGATTTTAAATATGTATCGCAAAATTCCCCATTGTCTACCTTATAAATAGACTTTAATACCGAGTCACGATAATGCGTTCGAAATTTGGCAGGGATATGGGGGCGCGCAGGCGCCGGTACTAGCAGACAAGATATGTTTGCCTCAAATACTGGGCGTATATACGAGCAAGTGTGCGGAGCTTGCCAACTATACATGTACTCGTACACGCAGCCTGTATGCGTGCGTGGATGTGCATTACGGGAAACGGGGCGGTGCATTTAGGAAACTAATTTCTCATTTGAATGTTCCCATAAACATCCCCGCATATATCTCGCCGAAACAGCGGCCCCCACCGAAATACATTGTGCGCTTATCCTCTGAAGATCCGTATTTCAAACGCCTATGCGTAAGAAAAAAAAAATTTAAATATCTTTGTAGAAATATTAGATATGCAATTATTTATTTTTTATAATACATTTTTAAAAATGATTTTTTTTTTAAGATGATAATTAGTATTTTTCAAATTGGTAGCCTGGTTTGCCTTGAATCAGATTCGGGTTTGGTATTTTATTAAAAATCAAACTGCGGACGGAAAACTACCGTCATAAGTTTATTTTATTGTAGGCTCAAAAACTGAGTGTAAATAGCTTTTTGAGTATTAATATTAAAATGTTACTGTTCTTATTAGATTGGCCATTTTTTAAATTAGGTTTTATAGCTTGAGAACTGGCTAAAGATAATTTTAGGGAATTCATATGGAATTTTTTTGGAGCGTCACATAAAAAAAACTTGCCGCATTTTTTGGAACTTTTAGTACGTACCGATGGCTCAGTGGGTATTTTTTTTTCCGGATCACTGTAGTGAATAACACTACAGGAGGTTATTGTACCCCTCGCGTCGCTGCGGCGATATGTAAGAGGCACATTTCAGTACCACAGAATCGAATAAACGAAAGCCTGCGCCGGGAATCGAACCCGGGACCACCCGCTTAGTAG